>JAPTHA010000016.1:14843357-14858041 GCA_029814585.1 Gymnapogon annona | reverse complement strand
GAGTAATGTAATCCAGACACCATAATAAAACTTTTGCTATTCTATATTTCTGAACAGTAATATTTAACATTCATCCTGACCTTAACCCTTATCCTGAGCAAAGGATGTAAAAACTCTTGGATGTAAACCATTGTCCGGTGACAAAGTCTAGGTATGACATGAATTCTGTCCTGTGCATCTACTGTGGAGTACAGCATCTAATGACACTCTAAAAATGCTAAACAAAATAAAAATGTTCTTATGACGTATACTTTTGGTTTACAAACACAGCCATTAAACATATAACTTGGTTTTCCTGCTAACTGGGTTTCCGGTTCAGTCCAAGACATACAGTATGCAAACGTGCACACTTTGGAAATAGTCTTAAATTGTAGGATGCTGGCGGTGATGATCTCATGAACACATCGACATACTTCTAAAGCAAATGGCCTGACACCATTTCTTTCACTCACTTGTGGACAAACAATCCTCTTCTGGCTCAAGGGGAGAAGCTGAAAGTGGATGGTGGTGTTTTCCCCCAGCCCACATTTTAGGTTAATAGGTAGAATAGTCCAACTGGCTGTTAAAAACAAGTTTTACCTCTAACCTTCCACTCTCACCCCTCCCCTCCCTTTTTTCTCTGTGCTGTCCTTCCACTCCAAATCACCCTCTATGGTCGGGGTGTGCACAGTGGGGTCAACACTGGGCCTGTGAGAGTAGAGAGGCCTTGTATCGGTGGGGAGACGATAGTTATCTCCAGCATTCCAGGGATGACAGAGAGATATCTGCCTGATGGCAGGGTTAGGGGGCTTAGAGAAGGGGCGGAGAAGGGAGGGAGGAGAGGAGGTACAGGAGTTGTTGAGCAACTACCCCCCCACCCCCCCATTACTTCCCCTCCTGCCTTTCTTGCTGCCTGACTGCTTCACTTCACCACACATAGAAAAACCCATCTAATTAGAAGCTCTTATTCCACTTCATTTAAGGGAACACTTAATGATGTGTTTTTTGGGGAGAAGACAACTACACATTACTTCTCATGCAAAAGAAACCACTCAGTTGTAGCACCCAGGATGGAGCTACAGCTGTGTTTGCAAAGGAGGCTTGTCCCTATTTCTCTGGGGTGTCATGGCTGTTGGGGCGCCATAGCTGTTGGATGATCACCTTTTATCCAGTGTCCTAGCAGTCAGAGGGGTGGTAAAGAGGAGGTGCGTCGTGACATCTGAGTTTGGCAGGGAGACTTGCTAACAGAGGGAGTTTGTTGTAATTGCTCTGACAGGTTTTAGGGCTGTTAATGACTCTGGCCTGAGCGCTACCAATTTGTCAGCATGCTTGCTGTTTACTAAGCTGTTGTTTTATGGTCCAGTGCAAGGGGCTGCTGCTTGTTTAAGCACAGATCAGGAAATAATCAGCGTAAAACACTGGCTGCAGTGGTGCAGCCACACTAAAACAGTTCCACTTTAAAAGCCCTCATCTACTGTATGGATCTGAATTAGCACACTAAACCATATGGTGTGTGGTAATGCCAGCAAATACACAGATGCGTTACTGGCTACTAGATATTGGATGTTGGAGTGTGTGTTTTATCATTAAAGGTATTGTGTTAAACTCATTAGCACTCGTCTGTGTTGTAAATTTTGTGAGTGTGAAGCATATTGGTAGCATGCGGTTATGGTCAGTGGGTCTGTAATCCTTAGTTGGGCCCATTCTACTGGTGCGAATGGAGCCTATGTGTTTGTGTATGTGTGTGAGGGAGCTTGTGTTTGCGTCAAGAGCATGTGGTCCCAGAGACCCCTTCATAAATCCAGAGTAAATAAAAGGGGTAACCAGACAGACAAAAGAGGAGCCCCCACTGCTTCTCTGATTCGCTGATATTTGGGGGACTGAATGTGCTAAACGCCGCTTATGTTCGCTGAAAAGTTGAGGAGAAAAAGGGGGAAAAGGGAGGCTCTAAATCCCCCTCTTCTTTTCTCTTCATTCTCTGTGGCCAAGCCTGCAGGGCTAGAGGTGGTGTAATGGGAGGGTGTTGGAATGAGGATTGGAGCGCCACTATGGTGTGCAAAGGTAGCAAAGGCTAAAAGGAGCTCCTTCGACACAACCTCTTACCTTCTATCCTCTGTTTACTCCTTATGTTAACGGTCTAAAACCTTGCAGTTACTCCTTAGCAAAAGTGTCCTGGGACAGCTAAGGCTACTTCAGGCTCATAGCAGCCTTGCATACATGTGAATTCTCCTTCACGCTAATGAAAGCAACACTGGTCCAACTCTCCTTAGGAGTTTTTCTCCTTTCCTCATGTGGGTGAGCTTGGGTGAGTATGCCTGACTGGTTCAGGCTGACGGGGAGCGGGGGGTGGGGGGGGTGGTAGTGGGGGTCTGTTGTAATTAGTCACTTTAACCACAGCTTCCATAAGCCACTGCCTCTACACTCCTGCTTCATTACCCTGAAACAAACGGTGGGGCCTCCCATTCCAAAATCACTGCATAGCCAGGAGAATAATACAAAACATCTAAAACTAGTCAAGAGGTCTTCTAGTTGGCATATAAATACTATAGATACCAATAAGTCTGGAATGTTGTTTGATAACTTACCCTGTCTGAATATTTCATCCAGGTATTGACAAGTCATTATTAATTAATGCGTGGATGTGTTGGAATAGTAGAGAACATATTATTCAATATGTATCACTCGCGGTCATATCCATAACATTCACTGTGTTGACGAGACCTTAGTGTCTCCCTGAGGTACACGATGTATCGTAGACGTGAAGCATGCTCTCCTCAGTCATTAGGGCCCTCCTGAAGTTCCCCCTATTCTCAGCAGAGGACTCTAAAGCAATTCTTTGTGCAAGAAATCCTGAAGCGACCCTGAATGTGCCAACATTAGATAAGCAGAGTTGCAGTGTGTTTACAGTCCTTTCCCAACCCGTTAATGAGCTCAGCCCTGAGACCAATTTACTCACAGGGAGATATATCTGAATGCATTTTTAATAACCACCCACTGGTGATGAGAGATGGAATGTATGTGAGCGTAATGTGCTCTTGGACTTGTTTGTTTGCTAGTATATTCATTCACTCTGTCACCCTCATTGCGTCTGGTCATTGTCTTCCATCTTGCCTGATTACACCCTCTCAGTTTGTGTGCATAAAAAAAAGACAGGCAAACTTTTATTGCAAGCACTTTAAGTCAAAATATTGATAGAGAAGAGGAGAAGGAAAGAGTGAGAGAAGACAGAAAGAGAGTAGGGAGAGGAGGGAGTGGAGGGGCTGTCTTTTTTCCGTCTCCAAGGGCGCTGCTTTTCCAAAAGTGCCTGGGGCTACACTCCAGCACCTCGGCTCCCTTAGGCCTTTCGGCTGCTTCCTAATAGCCAACCCCCATCTGTGTCACATGGCCAGATGATGGGACGCTTCCCCCTGCTCTACCCTGCACTTTTTTTTCCTTGCCCATTTTTTTTTCAGAGTGCACATCCACACAGGTTAGAATGGCAGAGTTGCCAGGGAACAGTCAGAAGCCATTAGCGTTTGGGACAATTTGCCCTGCAGCATTCCTTTTCTTGCTCATAAGAAAGAAGTGGGGGTGGATGCAAAGCACCAGCTCTCCTTTAGATGTAATGAGGTTGTGCAACTTGGGTCGTCTTTATTCTTTTTCTACTCCTTCTTTTCTTCCTCCCGCTTCTTCTTCTTCTTCTTCTTCTTCTCACTTTCTTTGTTTCTTTCACTTTGTTCACACTTAGTTATTTCAGTTTTCCTTCCATCTGCTTTCAAATAATGTCCATTTCTACATATAGTTTAGCTCAAAAACAATTATTATTGTTTACGCGGTTAAATGTTGGAGTGCCATGTTCCTGGTCTGCACACATGACAGTATCCATGTGCATGCGAGAAAAAGAGAGCGCGAGAGAAGAGCTGATAGCCTTGGAGTCTGGTTTCACCCTTGCGGGCTTGGGCAGGAGGCAGTGTGCATGCTGGGTAACGAAGTGACAGGTCAGTCTGTAAATACGCACGGGTCGCTCTGGCCCTGGCCAGGGGGGGAAGCTATCGCATTGCAGTGAAAATGGAAACGTCAATAAAATTAATCTGCCAGCCTTTTGGCCACTGTGTGGTTCCATTGGATGAGCCTGACTGCTCACAGCAGGAGAGGGATTTGGAAAGTAGCTCGAAAATCAACACAAAACCTAGCGGCACACAAACAAACAGCCAAACTGTGTATCAACATTATTCAGTGGAGCTCAAAAGCACAGAAACAAGGGGAGGGTGGTTGAAATTCACAGCTCACCAGTTGTGTTGTTATTGAAGTTGGGAAGTTAACTGGGGGAGTTCGACTTGACTTCCGTCTGGGTCACATTTCTCAGGAAGCCCCTCGCAGTCAGAGTAGGGCTATGGCCAGACCAAAGTTTATTGTTTTAGGCTTTCCTGAACAAGGATTCGTACTTAGCCTGGGATTTACGGCATTTGCCACTAATGAATGCCCATTCTAAAATTACAACACCCCAAAGTCTGTGTCCCCATTCCCATATGTCCTTCACAGAGGCTGATGCTTCTTCATACAGGAGTGCAAAGTCGGCACTTCTCTGTTTTCCTCTTTCGTGTGGCCCTGCACTAATGATGTGGAAGGAAAACACGGCACAGACTGCAAAGAAAGACAGAAAAGAAGAGAGACGGGGGAAAAACAAGGGGGATAAAGAGAAAAAGAAAGTGGGGAAAGTAGTTAGTAGTGAGGGCCCCTGCTGTCCTTGTATTCTTCATTTATTTTGCATTTGATTACGCCACCAGTCGGATCCTTTTCCTTTCACCCTTTTCAGTGTTATTAGTTCAAATATTTATGCGAGATTAAGGCTTGTATAGGTGGTTGTGATTGATGTCTCCCCAAAAACAGGAGGACATGTGAGTCTGGATTTTGAGAACGTCAGGGTCCTTCTCTGCCTTAGTAGAGGAGTTTTTCAGATACATAATTTAGATGCCCTCAAGGAAGGCTTTCAAGGCATTTGTGCCCGGGGGCAAGAAAAAATAACTATGACTGTTAAAAGTAAATCATTTTTGCTAATGCACAATTAATGCTAGGGAAGAGGAACAAGAAAAGGCAAGGGACAAAGAGGGAAAGTTCGATTTGAAAGGAGGAATCGCACTTGGGTATGTGCATGTTTTCCTCTTGAAATTAAACACTGACGGACATTAATGCAGACGAAGCCGCCGCTGGCCTGTCATGCTAATCTTGCGGAATGGGGAGGGGTTGTTGTGTGCGAGGGGAAGGGAGTGGGAGAACTAAGAGAGTCGGGGGTTGGGGTGGGGTGGAGGAGGTAGACAAGTCCATTATGTGCATCGAAGTGCAACAATGAACCACCCCAAATCACATCCCTACTTCAATGCGCCTGCCTCTCTTCTGGATGTCGTGAATTATCAACTGTAGTTTGTATGTTATCATGCGTGCGTGTGTGCATGTGTGCATGCCTACATCACGGATACTGAAATAGATGCATGGTATACTGTATATAGGCCTAGATCGTTGTCCCCTTTGGCTCTTTTCAAAGGGTGAAAGAAACACTCTACATTATGTCAAGCATGCAAATTTAATTGAATTAATGACACGAGTCCGAGCCTCTGCTGTACTTGAAGGCTCCTTGTCCTTCTTTTTTGTCATGTTGCTCCATTTTATCCCTCCTCCTCCTTAACTGGAATGAGGAACCTAGTATTTCAGCGTCCAACCATAACATAAGAGTCATTAACCCTCATTCCCCTCTTCTGTGCTCTGGGGTATAAAACAACTCTGCTCGGCCTCTGCATAAACCCCTCACTCCCTGTACAGGCCTTTTTCTAAGGCCATCTAAATCCCTCTACCTCCATATCTTTACTTCACAACACTAGCCGTGCGCCGACGAGTCTCTAGGTCTCACGAATTCCGCCTTTAGTATCAGTGGTATTTGTCCATCTTTCATAAGCCTTAAACTCTTTCTTCTTTCTGAGATCACAAATCTGTACAGTATTTTGACTCAGAGATGTGGTCTGTGATGTTATTTAACCCCGGGTTTGGTTTCCGTCCAGGAGATGGCTTAGACAACAGCGTTGCATCGCCTGGCACAGGAGATGATGATGATCCAGACAAGGATAAGAAGAGGCAGAAAAAGCGTGGCATTTTCCCCAAGGTGGCCACGAACATCATGAGGGCGTGGTTGTTCCAGCATCTCACGGTAAGCGCAATTATTATATGTGGAAAAAAAAAAAACATGCACACACGCACACATAAAGATTTAGAAAAGCTTACACAAAGAATCACACACACACACACACGCACACACCTGTCATAGAGTCGTCACTGATGGAGGGAGGATGTGAGTGACGGCAGTGCTGTGACGCTCACCTGTCAGCCACCTGTCAGAAGGACACAGTGACCAGGTCAATCTAATCAGTTTGGACTGTTTACTCTGCTCAGCACACTGAGTCACAGGGAGATGGCCAAACACTCTGTGACATTTACTCCTATATGAGATGCGCTGTTCATTTGGCCTGAAGTGGGATGTCTGGGCATAGTTACTGGAGAATGATTGTGAGTACAAAGGTTTGTAAAGCTCAATGACCTGATTACTCAACATTTACTACAGTTATGTCACCTTCACATTGCCACTTTCAGCTTAGCCACCTTGTATGTTCCCAGTTATGATCAAATGCAACCAGAGTATGACCGCACACTTACACCTTACAGTACATATGAAATCAAAGCACCACATTCAACAAACGTTCCACCCGCTCGCTAAATATCAGTAACTCTGACAATAGCATTATTAAACGGTTGAGATAGCGTTGGGGTTAAAATGGGGGTATTTGTAGAGATGGAATAGAAACGATCCCATTATTGTCCCAACAATAATGGATTGGGCTTATGTTCATTAACAACATGAGGTGCACATCCTTCACTTAGAAATGATTTCATTGCAAAAATAAAATAGACTAGGCACTTGTATCACAATGCAACACGACTCTCCTTGTGGCTATTGCATCACTTCACTTGCATCTCAACATAATTTGTCTGATGTATGACTTCATATTCTAGCAATAGTTTCTCCACATATATAATAAAACATTGGATTTGACCACATTCCTTGTACGAAGGTAGATTATTCTTTCGTTGCTGGGTTGTGTTCAGGATACGAGTGCTTGTTTTTCTGTCTGTTTGTGTTGAGTAGGAGGGGAACGTCTGTCCCCGCACCCTTGCTAATGTTAGGACATTATCAGAACATTGTGCTATATTGATTTTGCAACACAGGTCAGATTTCAGGAGGAGGCAAGCCACACCAGGACACATAAGCCGGTCTGTGCACACATGGCTCAGTGTCCCAGAGATGGAGGGACAAAGCGGGGGGGGGGGGGACAAGTAAAACAAGACAGAAAGAAATAAGAAGACACTTATTTTAGTTTCCAGTTACAGATGATTCGCACATTTACAAGGTTCTAAGTGATGTCGCCTGCTGCCCCCCACCCTCCCCAAACGACACCCATTCCCTGCCCAAAGCCCTTGGACCCTGATTACCTAACCAAAAGCCCAAGTAATGAGTGGCCAGCAAATACTGCCTAATTGAAAGGGCTGTAAATCCATTACATATTGGTCAGGGATAATCAGGAGTGCTTTAATCACTTTTATCTATTCAGGAGCAGTGAAGCTGCAACAGCAAAGCCCTGAGCCTCACAGGCCTTAGCGGCTCCACCACGCCAGTCTGCATGCTTATTATTCTCATCATTATCAAAATGACTTCACAGCTGTTCACAGCTCTGGCGTTCCCTGACTGGAGACCTCAAACCAAACCATACAGACCAGGCTTCATTCAGAGGCAGAGAGGAAAGAGAGAGGCCGTGGTTTTTAACTATTTGAGAGAAATTCTTTTTCCACTTGAGGTTCTTTCCCTCCCCCCTCCCTCCAGCTCGGATTAGAATACCTGATTTGTGTATGAAGGAAGCAAACAAAAAAACTAAATATTTTTCTAAAGTGGAATCTACTGTATATTCATATACATAAATGCAACGTTGAAATGTTCTCATTATTTGGCATCTCTCCTGGTAAAATCCTTGCACAGATTGAGAAGGATGTGGAGAGAAAGACAGAATGACGCATACAGAGCTTTTGGACAAGTTTCCAGCAATTTTCTTTAGAATTGTTTTAAAATTGAATTGAAAGACTGGAAAAAAGGAGGGAGGAAAGCTCAGTGTTGGGGCAAAGGCGTTTTTTTGGGGTTTTTTTTTTTTTTCAGAGAGCTGGTTAATTCAGACAGGACAGCTTTCAAGACCTTCTTTTTCTCTTTTTCTCTGTTCTTTATTACTTTCTCTGCCTGTAGATGTTCTCTCCAATCTTTATTTGTTTCTTTTGTGTAAAACCCTGGCCAGTCTTGTACAAATAATAATCCCTCCCTTTTAACCTGCCTTCATTTCTCCACTGAGGAAGAGGACTAATTGAATTATCCCCCTTCTCTTCTCACCATCCAGTTCTCCCACCCATAAACTCTCTTGCCCGCGCGCGCACACACACGTTTGCACGCATGCACACTCACGCACACACACACACACACACACACACACACACACACACACACACACACACCCATTAGCTATTCTTTTTTCTTTTAATTTGTTAAGCAAATGTATTTGCCATTGCTGGATGCATTTGTGCAAGGGTGAATTCTTAGGGACTTTGGCCCCTGAATGGCCAATAGCGGCATTCTACCATTCATGCATTCATTAACTGAGGGGTGAGGAGTGAAAGGAGTGGGCTTGTATTTTCTCAAACGGCGGGGCCAGCGTGGTAGCTCCTCTTCCATGAGCCGCAGGGGTCTCTCTACATATGTTCTCAACATCCAGCCATTGTCACATCTTCTGAAAAGCTCAAAAGGACAGGACCCCCCCCCCACCTCCCTCCCTCACACATAAAAAACAACACAGGCCAATAGAAACAAATGTTGGCTTTTGGATTCAGTATAACAAAATTGCCCTCTCTCTCTGCCCTCCCACTCTCCCTTTGGTTTATGCTGACCTCATACCCTCTTGGGAATAATCACAAGATGGTTTTTGGTCGCGACAGCCGCATATTGAAACTAACCTGATATTTGTGATCAACGGTGTTGTGCCATAAATGTGTCAACACCCAATTTGTGCAAAAATAACAGAACCACACTCACAGAAAAAACTACAAATATCACAATACTTACTCTTGGAAAAGTTGTTACATTGATAAAAAAGGCAACACAGATAAGGCCAGATTCCATTTGCGGTACAGTAAAGATCTGAACAGCGTGCGAGGGTTCTAGCAGACATCGATAACCCTGAGCTCAATTAGACGGCACTAGACTGCACGTGCGTTGGCAACCTTAAATGCCCCATATGTAATTGGCAAATGGCTGGACAGATCAGCTGGCGTTGGCTGGCAGAAGAGGGTCAGACTGTCTCTCCACTCCCTCCTTGTATCCTCCCTCCCACTTTTTTCTCCCTCTCGCTCTCTCTAATACCACCCCTCCCTCCTCGTGAGTTTCTGGATGTTTTCCAGCCACATTAGGGGAAGGGAAATCCCAGACTGTTGGTATAAGCTTTTCAATACTACAGGGAGATTATGTTATCAGAAAGGTAAACTTCTCTGTTAGGGGTAAAAAGTACTACTGCGCTTCAAAAAGCACAGAGCGTAGAATCAGGAGGGGAAGGAGGAGTGACACAGAAAGACACATAGTGAGAGGAGAGATACAAGAGATGAGAATGTGAGACAGAAAGTAGCATAGAGAGTTTTTTTTGTATTTTTGAAAAAGGTGATGCCCTCTTGTTTGGCAAAAGCAAACTCTAAAATTTACAATTAGCCTTGCAGTGCCCCTGGCCTTCCTTTCCTCTCACCCCCCGCTAGCCCTGATTCACCCCTGTAAAGACAAGGGTCGGCCTCGCAATGAAAACAGGAAGCACTCAGATACAAAGATACCACTCTGGGCTTTGGTCTTGTCTTTTGACTAGTGTAAACCCTCAAACACCTATGAAAATAAATAGGGGACCCTTAAAGGAGCGAAAGCGGGCCAGATGAGAATTTTGCACACTTGTGTGTATGTGTGCATGACAAGGAGGGAGGGAAGGAGGGCGGGAGAGTGGTCAGTCAGATGAGTAAGTAGGTAGCCCTCTCAAGCATCAAGCGTCTCAGGTTTTGTGCCGGGCCACCCTTTGGCCTGGGTGTTTGGGGAAATGCTGTTAAGCTGCTAAGCCAGGTGTATTGGTCCCCTGGGCTCCTTGAAAGGGAAGTGATATACCCCTTGGTCATTTGGAAAGTCCTTGGACTGTGAACATTAGAGCGGGATGTTTGGACATCAAAAGTTTTTGTGTGATAATGTGGTATTTAAATATACTTTTACCACAGCATAGTATTTTATGAAAAACTAAAATGTAATTGTATTGCAACCTTGGAATCTCCAGAATCAAATGTTAAATATCTCAAATCATCCATTTCCAACAGTACATATCAGCAGATCATATGTATATTTAAAGATTACTATGTTGACTAGGGTTAAGGTCAATCACCAGAGACTAGTTTAATAACTTCTAACACATTATAAAAAATGTCTTGAGCAAGATATGATTAAAAATCAATCACAAAATATTCACTAATATTTCGAATAAAGTATGATCAGTTGCGAATTTGGTTCCTGTCCTAGAATTTGTTTATTCAACCACCACCCAGCCCCGTCCTAGTCTCCCTCAGTTTATATGTATCTGTTGTTCACAGAAACTCAAAGTCTTTTTCTGGCAACTTTGTGCTGAGTATTGTTTTTCTTGTCAAAACAGCAGAACCACTGAGATGCCACACAAACCCTCTTAATACACGCATTAACCAGGGTGAGGACATGTCACACTTTGTGGGGAGATGAGTGCATTGTGTTGCAAACATCATTAGATACACTAGTGACAGTGGCTACCCCCCACCAACACCTCCTCCTCCCCACCCGGCTCCCAATCCTAACCCAACATAGCATTAGTCTCCATGACAACAGGGTGTCATCGTCAGGTCGAGCCCTCCTATGGGAGCTGCTCTCTCGACCGCCCTTTATAGACGCACATAAAAGAGCCAGCTAGGGTCACTCACAAGACATAGGTACACGCAAGGCCTAACCCTGGCAACGGATGTTTGTCCCATACGATAAACAAGTGTACAAGTCCATCTATCCCAAGCAGAGGGCACGTTGTTTGACTAAACAGTTGGGCCTGTAGGATCTCCAGTTTTGCTTAAGCTCCTCTAGTCCTTCTAATCCATGTGTGTTGTTCCAAAACAAGCAGCCTTTAACTGGTGCAGACGCACATCTGCAAGCAGTTTCAAATGCACAAACTTTTTCGTTTTTTGACTCAACTGCTGCAAGCTATTTATGGGCACTTCCCAACGTACATGACATGTAAAGTTTTTTTGCACATGTAAAGGGTCATACTTGCTGGTACTGAAATTGACATGTAACTTTGTTTCAAACTGCAGCAAAACTTATCATTAAACGACTGTCCTATGTATCAGTGGTTCACAATGTAAAGCTGTTTGCTTTTCACTTCCTTAGCTTGTTGTGTGCGTTTTAGTTAGAAGGTGGAGACAAAGAAGTAGAGGAAGGGGGTGTTGGAGGTTTGGGAGTAAGAGCAGGGGTGAGGAGGGGGTAAAGAGGGGACTCCTAAGGGTCAGAGAGGTGGAAGCCTGGAGGAGGCCCACACACTAATCTGTCATGTGCTCGTTTGCCTCGGAGCCCAAAAGTCAGCTATCCAGTCACCCGTGGCAACCCAGGCGACAGTTTGGTTCACTGCCACTGCCCCACTGTGAGACTACCTTCAGGAAAAAAAGAGTCATCACGTTGATTTCAAGACACCTATTGCTTTTGTGTGTGTGTCTGTGTGTGTGTTTACCAAACAGATGTTAGTGACAATGTGACGGGATAGTTTACTGATGTTTAGCACAGAACTTATTGAAAGTCACTGATAATGACTGTGTAAGAAAAGAGAAGGAGGGAGGTGATGGTGCCGAGCTATTGTCTCGTCACTGTGTTCTAATGTTGGCTGCTCAGCGACCCTGGAAAACAGAGACACAAGCCACCTCAGTCTGCCATCTGTTCTTGTGCAGCCTGGCTACCAAAGAGGGTCTACCTCACAGAGAAAGACACTCAGGGACACAATACCCAAGAAATGACTTATGTGAAGCAAGAATGACAACTTCAATTATAGAAAGACATTAGCGTTTCATCTCCAACATAATGCTAGTTGTGGGAGATCAACAGAAAGGAGAGTAGTGGCAGAAGACATATTTAGATCAGAGAAAAAGAGTCCACTTCAAGTAAAAGTATGGAGGCATTATCATATTACTCTCCTTGAAATATGAAAAACAAGGCATAATTGTGCAACAGTGTAGTCCTTTTCGGTGTTTTAATATTATCTGATGCTACAATTTCCTCCATGTTTGGCTAAGGGAGGAGAGTTTTCTTGCTCTGTTGAAGAAAACAATATTCTGTAGTGTATTGCACTGGTCTACACTACACATCAAATTTTTAAACTAAAACATAACAGACATATGTTGAAACAATAAAAATGAGCATCTTCTGATATTTAGAGGAGTAAAATGTGTAAACCTGTTGTAAATGGAAATTCTCAATTCCAGTACAGGTATCTGAAATGAGTACCACAATACAGGTTTGAAGTAAAATGACTTATTTGTGTTCTTCTACTGACAGACTTGTTAAAAAGTGTTAGTCTTTATGCATCTATTGGTAACGTGTGTAGTGACAATAGACAAGAGGTTGTTGACATTGTGCTGTGGCGTAGCTGGTAGCCATTTCAGAGGTTTAGTGCTGTATTAGAATGTAATAAGCCCTAATTCGTTTCATGCTCCGACATCAGACCTTTACACTTTGCCCCCTAATCCAGATCTGTTGTAGTTCCACTTCAAAGCTAACTAACCCCTCATGGAATCCACTGATTTATAATGCCTGGCACATTAACCTTGCATGCACTATCATGTGTATGTGTGTTTGAGAAAAGGTCTGCCCTTGTTTTTTTTTTTTCTTTTGTTTAGTTTTTTCATTGCCATAGGCTTGTTTACTGTGTAGGGATACCTGCATAACCCCACCATTTCTATTCCCTCAATTTCAAGATTTACTCATTTCCCTCCCTCTCTGTTAATTTTCATTTCTGCTGTTTGCATCTTAATGCAGGTTGTTTAATGAAGTAGCATAAATGAGTGCTTTCGCTAAGGGAGTGTTTACGACACGTTTCCCGCTGCATGGAGGTGATTAAGTTGTGCGAAACACCACAGTGTTTGCCAAAGAGCAAAAACAGAGCAACCCACAACATATCCTCCAGTAAGACAGCAACAAAGCCAAAACAAAGATGAGAGTGTTCCCCTGAAATGTGATGCAATGTGCGCTTCCTTAAATGAGGTTTAAGGAGTGAGGACGTGCTCATGGAAGACCAGGAGCGCAGCGTGAGTTTGACTGGCCCCTGCAGAGGTGACTGCACATGCCCTGACCGCAGCAGAATATAAACAGAGTGGGGTCTGCAGAGGGCCGTCAGATTTATAAACTTGCAGCGCTGAAGCAGTGCGAGACTCCTCCAGGAACACACATGCACACAGCTGAGGAGACTTAAGGCCCTACACTCCGCTGAGATTAGGTCCTGGCACAATAACATTTCCTTGCCTTCAGCACGGCAGCACAAACCCAAGGCTGCTGTAGTCATAACACTGATCCACCGGCAAGGACCAGGCTGAGCTGACGCTATTGGAAATGAGGCTGAATGACATCATGTGTACTAAGGGACCCCACAAGGCAGTCTGTCACAGAATACACGCCCCCGGTGGAAAGCAGGGTTATTAAGATAGTGGTAGCTGATTCTGGGCCGTTTCCCTCTTTCTACACATTTGGGGTTATCTTACTCATAAAAAAAATGTATAAGAGGATTTGGTTTCACATGTCTCCTCAAATTACCCCCCACCTCCAAACCCTCCCCAGTGGTTCTTGCCTTGCAGGCTTCCCCTCATAGTTGACTGTGCAGTTGTGGTAGAACGGTGGCTGCTGCATGCCGGGGACCGGGAAGACCAATGAGATTCTGCTGCAGGCCTCCAAGCTGCCCCGCCATTGCTTTGATATTCATCTCACACCAAGAGAAGAAAATGCAAAAGGGAAAAGGAGCGGGGAAACAGCAAACCAGGCTAAAGACAGGGGAGGACAGAGAAAAGGTTGAGGGGATGGAGGCATTGAATAGAAATCAAAAACAGACCTTGTGTTGCACTGTTTGGTTTGTCATGGGACCCTGGCTGCACCAAATCCCTCTCCTGCCATTTTCTGTGATTTTTTTTTTCTCCCTTCCCTTCCTACTACTCCTCTCAAATTCGTGCTTTTTGTTTTGCCCAGTCTAGGGGCAGCCAGTGAGATTCCTGCACAGTGGGGTCCTTATAACTGGAAGCCATGTCTCTTGTTCTCACCTCTTCCCCCCACTTCCTCACCTTTTTCATTCCCCCTCCCATTGATATTCTCTCCCGTTCCCCCTTTTCCGAACATATGGACTGGTTTTCAAGGAGGAGAGCCCAGTCCACATCAAAGACCAAGGCTGAGCAGGTCAATTTGTTGCTCCTTTTCCCCAGCTCTTCCCTCTTCATTCGCCTCAGCAGACCCTCCCTGCACCACAGCCATTTACCCAGAATTCTCAATTTCTCCAGCCGTCCTCCCTAGCATATACAGTATATAT
>JAPTHA010000016.1:14754952-14769088 GCA_029814585.1 Gymnapogon annona | reverse complement strand
TCAGAATTGGAATGAGTTACATGACTCCTGTAATACTTTTTGATTTTTATAGATAAATGTCATAAATGGTGACTGATCTAAACTGTTTAATGCCAGTCGATCCACTAAACCTATCACTACGTCAGTAATTGTTGTAAAAATAAGTTATTTATCTTTTCATGGTCATCAGATATGATCCATTTGGACATTTAAAGGCTCCATAGTTGCCATGGAAACACTGTAATCTTCTACACCATTGGTTCCTCAGTAAAACCCATGGAGTTGGATCACTGACAGTGGATGGACACACTGGGTTTACGTCCAGTTATGGATACATTTGATGAAAAAAAAGTCTGATTATCTTCAATTAATTTTTTTTTTTAATATAATAGCCTTCAACTTGAATTTGCTAACTTTCTGTTGTCTCTCATGTGCAAAATATCTGGTGAACACTGGTGTTCATAGCACCAGGAAGCAACCTCTCCTCAGTGGCCTTATTTGGAGAGCGCTCAAGTGCTCCATTGTTGTGACAAGAACAATGAATCTAAAAAGAGGTGGGAGACAAGGGCAACGAACACACAAAATAATAATAACGGAAAAAAAAACCCTGGCGCTTTCAAAATCATCAATTGGACCATTTTTTTTCTATATTTACACTCACATCATGGAAATATTGTCAAGTGACGCTGATGTCTGCCCTTTCCTTTGAAGTCTGGTTTTAAACGGCTGTATTTAGTCTGCATTGTATGCAGAAACTAATTTATAGGAGTTGACCCTGGCTCCTCTTTTGTGCGACAGCCATCTTGGAAAACAATGGCAGGAAGGCTTGAAACTTGAGAGGAACTGAATCTGCTGTTTTTCTTTTTTTTTTCTCTCTTCTGTTCTTATTCGACAGAGATTTTTTCCTCCCTCAGTAAAATAGCTCTGTTTTTGTGTCCAACAGGAGCCATAAACTCATGTCTAAGCATTCCACGGCCAAGCAATGGGGCCGACTTTAACTGGACACATGGGGACAGTTGTTTTGCACCACATGGAGAAGGGGCGGGGGCTGACAGAGGAAGCCATGGCCGCCTGGCGACCCTGCGGTGACCCACTAGCCTCCTCATGGAAGGATCAAGGCCTAAATGGGAGCCGGCTGAGGGTTAGAGGTTTAAGGGTAACAAATCAAGCAACACTTTAGCGGTATTTAACCCCCACATACCATCTCTCTCTAACTGTGTGAGCCATCCATGACGATGCGGCATACACACTTATTTTTAATCCGTCAAAGGAGTTCTCTTTGGAAGCAGAACTGGTTTGGATCAGTTCAGACATTTTGTGACGGTAGGTGATCAGTTCCGTTCTTGGGCCACTGTTGACGGGAGACACAGCTCACGTGTAAAAGGATTGTAACCACATGTTTGGTTGCACAGACGAGTCGGAGTTCTGTCTCATTAGAATTCAGCAAAAAAACTGGGTTTAAAGTGAATGACGAAGCACATTTAAGAGCCACTATCAGTTTAGCAACAGTGTAAAATCCATCACTGGCTGAAGATGAACCCCGGGTGTCCGTCCACAGTCACTGGTTCAACTCCGTGGGTTTTTACTGATGTGTTGTAGGAGATGACGGTGTTTGCACGCTAACTTCACAGCCTCTGAACATCAGTGGGTGACCATGAAAAGATGACAAACTGTATTTTACAACAACTATCTACATGATTTGATAGGATTATGAGATCAACAATAATCCAGTACTTAAGGTCAGTAGATGCTTCTGTCCACCGGTGGCTGTTTGGGTCTTGATGGGTTTGATTTAATCTAAGTTGAGGTCGAGGTGTAAATGTAACACACAATGTCAACTTATTCTTAAAGCATTGAAGAACATCATCTTATCAGGTTTCAAGTGAAATGCTAACAGTGAATCTCTTATTATGAGCGGCATCCTCGGCGGTGGCAGCTTCTTCACCCTCTTCCCTTCATTCTTGGTATCACTCTGCGTCCCATAAAGAAGCGGACGCTGCATATCTTCCTCTAAAAGCATCACTCAACTTTATGTTCACTTCTGGTTCCTCTACACTGGCTGTGTTTCTTCCATTAGGACCTGCTCATAAAAGCACCTGGAGTGGGCAGATGTACAACAGACAACCCGTCAGTAGTTGCACACGCGTTAAGGTGGAAATCAGGTGTTTCTATGTAACAACCATATAACGAGCACCGGCTAATGATAAATGGATTTCCTGTTTAAACTCGCGGTCGGAACACGAGTTGCCATAACATTTAGATTTATGAGTAAAGTACACACAGATGCATTTGGCTTATACTTATGATAGGTTCATATTATTATAAAAGTACATCCAGGCAATAATCTGATTTAGGAAACAATAGCAACATTCACTTCATTAAATATTTATTTATACACCACTTCGGAGACACTCAAATTAACATTTTCTACAGTCCGTTCCGTTTCTTATCTTGTTCTCCACTCGTCTCCACTCCATGACCTTTTATTGATTAATATTGATTGATATATCTTTATTTGTCCCACTCAGGGAAATTTCAGGTTACAGCAGCACACACAAGACACAAACAAGAGGTTCTGAAAATATGAACTATTCCTAATAATATAAATATAAGTAAAGGAAAAAACAGATTGTATAGGTATAACTAAAGTAAAAAAAATATATAAGGGTTAATAAGGGTTCAATAAACCCTTACGCAGCATTTTTATTTCACAGATTTATTATTAAACCCTGAATGGACAAACTCAAGTAGTTTAGGTGAAGGCAAATTTTTCTGAACTAATGGAGTACGACAGACTTTCAGACTGAGGTGTGTCAGGAGGGAGAAGCCCAACACAGAAGGCCTGTCTTCCATTTTATCTGGGAAAACAAATTCACTTAATCATGATAGTTCATTTGAAAGATGTTCCACATAAGCATGGATCATCTTCTGAAAGGAGTCGCGCAGAAACATCTGAAAATTGTGTCGGTTCTCCCATAGCAGTGATTGTAAAAAGGCTCTTGTGTGCGTTTATGTGACTCTGGCCTTCAGTCAAGTCTCTACGAGGCCCGATGTTAGTCCAGCACCACAAAGACAACAATATCATTAAGGTTAGGAAAAGGAAGATTAAACAAATGGAGCCCAGCTAATTACGGACCATTAAGAAGAGAAATGCTTAAAGAAAATATTCACCTCAAGCACAATGTCAGTCGTGGCTCAGGGTTGATTTGTTTACGACCGCTGGTGCGTTTCCTCTTGATGGCCGGGTGATCATCCTCATCATGGCTTCAAACTGCTCCTGGGTCATTGGACAATACCGCCTCAAGGAACTTTTCTTAACGCACTGATAATTTGCTGAGGACCTGGTGTGCATCACTGCCACGTGGAGAAGAGTGAGATTTGATGCAAGCGACCTGAAATTACCGCCGCTCTGCCAAACGGCGACCAAATACAAGCAGTTCATTGGTCCAAAGACTCTGATTCAGAGGAAGTAAACGGCTGAACATTTCATTTGGCCTCTTCTTCATCCTCTTATGCAATAACTAATGAGCTTGCAACTGTGAAGAAAATGGCAGGTTTAGACATTTGGATCAGTGCTTGGTTCTCTGTGGTACTTTTTCTGAGCATTAAGCCGTTTAAATACCAGGGCTGGACTCCTGATGTTCCACTGAAGGCATCTTTGGCTGAGCACCAGCCAAAACAATGGCATTTAGGTTCAAGACCAGTGAGTGTTTCCTGTATTCCAGAACAGTGGGTTCAGCCAGAAGTGTGGAGGTAGGTCGGGCAACACGAGACTCACGTCATGACTTAATGAGACGCATTGAATCAAACTTTATTCCTTTAACAAGAAATGCACAAAAACAGCAGTGAACCCCACGTATTTCATGAAGTACCGACGTGCATTTTTGAAATTCAACATAACACGGACAAAGTCATGGAATGAATTCATGGAAGTGACCCAGTGACCTAATTATTATCAATTTATTTTACTGTGAACTCTCAATAACCACCAAACACCTCAGGTCAACAGAAAAGTCCTTAGTGGGTTTTATTACATGAAGTGAACAGGGTCAGCATGAGGGCAGTTTTAATCAGAAATGATCCTGTTTACTCCCCCCCCTTGGAGAACTGGAGAGTGACTGAGAGGGCACCGAGTGACGCAGGTGAGAGACAGGCGTCCACCGGCCCCTGGACCGCACCTCCCTTATCTGGCCCTGGAACGGGCCAGGAAAGAGTGACAAAGGCCAGGGCTTTGGGTGTGATAAGGAAGGCCCTTATGTCCTGCTTTGGCCCTGGCTCTGGCGCTCGCACCCTGGCTGTCCTCCGCAAGAGGCCATCCAGGGGCCAACGGGGACCTGACCACAACTGGAAAAGAGAAGCCTCCAGGATGGTGTTTTCACATACAGGTATGAATCTAACCCTTCGCTGTCAGATGCACAAAGTGTCGGTGTGTATTTACATCTAGTAGCTCCAGGCGGTAAAAGGAGAGAGAGAGAGGGAGGGAGGAAGAGAGTAGTGAGAGAGTCAGACAGAGAAATAGGGTCAGTGGGAGTTCAGCGTAGGTTCTTTTTTTTTTTCTTTTGCCAGTAGTCTCACTCCGCAGGAAAGCCAAATTGCTTCCGGATCTAGGTATCCACCCCTGCACAAGTTCAGAGTACGTGTTCCTTCCCTGCCTCCTTGTCTTCCTCCTCCTTCCTTCTATTCATCCCATCGTCTTTTTTGTTTTGTCGCTCCACTTCTCGTCTGGTTTTCACGTCATTGTCCTCCTTCGGGCTGTTGGGCGGCATGGCAAAGGGTAACAATGTCTGTGGGGAAGCAGTCTTTGAGAAGGATACCTCTGTCTCTTTGGCAGTCCAGCTCTCCGATGAAACCGTACCAGTAGATAACGAGACCCGGGCCAAACCTGCAGCACAAAACAAACAAGTCCATCTTTTTGTTAGTTTATCATCGTTGTCATCTCAAAGAGTTCTGAAGTAGCTGTCAATAACCGTGTCCAATTTTAGCTCACCTGCTGACTTCGGATTTGGATACTTAAACAAACGGGGATAAAAGACAGAGGAGGTAAAATGATGGGACACCAGTGAAATTGATCTATATGAGAGATAAGGTCACCGAGGTATATTCCTTTGATCAACGTCCAGGAAACTTGCTCCGAATCAAACAAAAAGCCGCCTGGAAGATTAAGATCTTTCTGACAGTGTGATACACACACACGATCGCATTACAATGGCGCTGAAATAACAATAATCTGTGAAATAACAAAGCTCGACCCAGGTCTCCGGAACCTGTCATCGGAAGCCTCTGGCGCACAGCGGAGCACACAGAGTTCAACAAGTCTGAGACTGAAAACGCTGGGTCTGAAGGCTGATGTGAGCTGGTCCAACAGTGTCCAGCTGTTTCATTCACGTTGGCTCTGGAAGCAAAAGCAACTTTGCCTTAGTTGGCATGTTGCTGCCGTTCCCAAAGAGCTATAAATAATGACTCACCAAGCAACTGAGCAGTCAAGTTCATACTATTTAAGTGTAAGGTGGTTTTTTTTTTTCTTTTACCTCCCCCCTTCTTTCTGTCTTTTGTTCTCGCTCTCTCATGTTCTCGCTGCTTTGTCTCTGACAGTCATTGAAGCTACTGTGAACCTGAGTGTCTGCTGAAAGGTGCACAAACAATTAAAATGGAGCAGCGCAATATTATTTCCAAAGGGGAACAGCCACGGTTTGAAACTGAAGCCAATGTGTTGAAGTGTAAGAGATGCTGCTTCCAAAACTCCTGGGTGCAACTGACTCGCATTCATCTGGCAACCTTGGCTCTCCAAAAACATGTCAAAAATTTTCTTAGGGGCCCACGAGGGTTTGAGCCAATTTACTGTACGTCAGCCCTCTGATTAGCGTACGGGTGGTCGTGCGTTTGAGAAAGTTTTCTCTTTTAATAGGATTTTAGAGCCCAGTTACGACTTAAGTTCCTACTGTATGGCTATTGGCTAATAGGCTTCAGTGGGCAGCTCTGATTGCAAATGAACTGTTTATTGAAGAAAACAGATTTCTTGACACAGACAGTTATTGTGTGGCTTTTTCGACCTCTATTTGTCTCTGCACTTACTTGTTGTATGTTGCTGCTGTTAACTGTGAAATTTCCCCACGGTGGGATAAATAAAGCCTAATCTCATCTTACCTTCTACTGTAGCTGCGGCTAAAAAGTGACACTTAATAAGATCATCAACAACATGAAACATATTCCTATCGTGAAATGTTTCACTATGTTTACCATAACTTTTCAATATTAATTCCCAGGCCCTTAGCATAACTTTGCATTAGCAAATATTACCATTGAACTGATACTGCGATATGGACCGTGTTAGCTAACTTCCTAATTCGTGTTTTTAAAGGTGACAATATGTTATTATACATACTACTGTAACATATTGTTAATACATAGTACATCTATTTGAATTTGCATTTAGGGTGAAATTACATGTGTGAAACATCTTCTGTGAACACAGTGTACCAGTCGCAATGTCCATTTCTTTTATAGAGTTCCTTTTACATTCCACTGTTTCTTCTAACAAAAGCAATAAATCATCTTTCAAGCTATTTATAACGCCTCAAAGAGCCACCGCTGGCCCCTCTCTGCCTCATATAGATCATGACTCTTCTTTGAACATTAGGCTGCCGTGCATAAAGACATGTCACAGATGAACTCGGAACGCAGACCACCTCAACCCCCAAATGCAAAACCAGATTCAAGGGGGCTGACAATGTTCAGGTCCCAGACACTCTATCCTCAGACAGTTAACAATGTTGTGCGGCCTCAGGAGACACAGACAGGAAGCCACAAGTCCAGCTCCAAGGTAAGAGTGCATAAAATCTTTACCTGTGATCAATCATTTCAAATTAAAACACTGACTTGAACACCCTATGGTGCAATTTTCTTAATAATTACAGGAATCTTGAGCCTTTTTACGACCTTTTTTTTTTTTTTTTTAAATAAATGCCTAGATACTGACCTTACAACTTCTGCAAGGTATATTTGAACCACATAAATTCTAAGTACTCAGCTGTTGTGACACTGCCAGCTATATGTACTTCACTGTGCTGTGCTGACTGGGCCTTGAGGCAGTGCATGTTCTACATACACTACTTGTATGGAGTCAGACACATGCATGAAAATATATCTGACTGTGTGCTCATGCCCCCCCCTCCCTTGAAAGAGGCCCTTGCAGCGGTACATGCTTCCTCGCCTCGTCCTGCATTCTACGTCGTACAGTCAGTGTGTGATTTACGGTGCAGTATCTGTGAGCAAACAGGCCAAAGCTAACAACCCTGCAGAAAGCCCACAGATGCACACTGCAAGTTCACCACAATGTCACACACATAGCTCAGCCTCTCAGCACTGCACAAAGCTCAAGCCCCCCGAACTCTCATCGTTTCCACGGTCCACTGATGCACATGGTCGCCAACTCTTAATATGGAAATGTTATGGAAACAAAACCTAAACATTTACATTAGATGACTTTGGAAAAGGGGTTATGCTCTTCTTTTTATGAAGCCGCTGTGCTGTATGTATTTCCTGAGCTCTGGATGGGGAGGCGAGGCTGAAAAGAGAAGAAAAGGGAGAGCAGCCTGTGCGGAGTGGAAAGGCAACCTTCTGAAAAGGTTAAAACTGTACATCAACAGATAAGGCAGCAGTGTACGATACATCATGTCCTGGGTTTGTCAGGGGAGGCCAAGCACAAATTGAAACAAGCAAAATTATAAACACAGGGGAGCTATGTCACCAAGGCCTTTCCATACCGTAAAGAAAATAAATGGACTTTGAATCATACTCAGAATGAATACAAGTCAATACTACAGGGACCTTGTGGAGGAAAGAGACTGGGAAAAGAAACAATAACACGGAGGGAGAAAGGAACAAGCCGAGCGAGCCACACTACAAAACTCTCAAGAAAGCTTCCAGAGAGGGCGTCCCATAAATCATTTCTGCATTGTCACTGCAATGTCTGCAAGTGCAGGATTTGTAATGTCAAAAAGAAAAGCAAATTAACTCACAAACACTGTATGACAACTTTCTTCTGCTCGACACAAAAAAGGAAAACTGTCAGTTCTCACTGAGACAGCCCACTCCAGATTAAGACCAGTTTACAGGTTTTTGATTTAGTGACATCAGTGTTTCCCAGTTCACAGCCTTCTGACAAGTCGGGTTTTAGAAAAAGATCTTTACCAGTGGAAGATGGCATCAGTCTCGCTCACAGGAAGTCAGTGAGTCTAGTGCAGTCTGGAATCTGCACGATTGGTTTCAGAGTCTCTCTTTGTACACCAAGCAACAACCACCTTTAAGGTAATAATAGAGCTTCCTAAGACAATTACAATTTATTGAAAGGTAACCAAAATGTAAAAAAAAAAAATACAAATGAACAGATGGGTCCTGCTAAGTAAGGCTAGTGTAGGGAAAAATGTATCATCTCAGCTCCATACAGGGTATTTATACTTCACAGGCTTCAGAGAGTTAAGTCTGAGTGTATTTGATACCCTATACACTTCTATACAGTCCCTCTAGAGTTGTGATGTAATGCTTAGGAAAGTGAACGCACTTGAAAATGTAGGTAAATTGTGGTTTATTATATGGGCTGAACTGTTTTAACCTGGCGTTTGCTTATTACACACGCCACCTCTAAGTCAGGCATCTTCCAATAAACACCTAACTATGTAACGAGTTGGTGAAATTGTTTGTGAAATGTAGCTAATTTCAGCAAAGGAGCCACTTGACAAGCCTGGGCGTGGATTGCGGCTGCCAGCCACGCTTTCGTTAGTGTTAATGAGCGGGTGGTGGTCGCATTTAAAGCAGGTGCCAAGCAGCTTACTATAGCAGCTTAATGAGAGCAAGGCACTCAGGAACAAAAAGCCTCCGAGAGGGAGTGTTATTAGTGTCTGCGTGCACACGTAGCACAAGTCAAGCAGCCCAGGCGCACACTGAACTCAGCATCCAAAAGACATCTCTGCATCTTAAATGCACCCCCCCAACACGCGCACACACACAGAAATAAAAACAAAATACAAAACAAGAAAATATAAACTAGAATATCCAAAAAAAAAAATGCTTTCTAGATTTTAGTTCTGCCCTTCCAGTTTTTTTGAGAAGTCTTAGGTTGCTGGAGATTAGACATTGGGGCCCACAAAACTCAGTGTTTAACATTTCTTTCTACCAAACACACATATCAAGGTTAATATGATCTGCCACATTTGGTGAGAAAACGCTTTACTAAATCTGGAGGCCAAGCACTACTGCCAAAACACATTAAATGACATGATGAATTATCAATAAAATCAAGATGAATTTGCGCTCAACTTTGAAACACCTCACTTCATTTTTACATACCACACAGACCCATTTTAAACAAACGCCCCGCAATGATTTAGACAGCATAAGCCTCCACCTGAGGGTGAACTGTGTCTCTGAGGTCTCCCTACAAAGACTTCTTTGTTTTCAGCATCCATACATCAGTTCACAAGGTAGGACCGCTAACACGCTGCCAAACATTAGCTTGAGCCAATCTTTCTCTGCTTCCTGAAACACAGGTACAGAACCTGTTCAGCTTCTTTTAAGGGACAGAGTATTGAGAGACACTGAGGCAAGAGGTGTAGAAGAACAAAAGTCTGCATAACTCTGTAACCGGCAAAAACAGAGTGTGTATGGTGACAGACAGACTTTTTTGCCGTTATTACATGTACAATGCAGTTGCACTCAATCTGTTCTTGTTTCTATTTATATATTTATATTATTATGATTTACTCTTATTTTTCATCATATTTACAGTATCTCTGTGTGTGTCTTGTCTTATATGTGCTGATGGAACCAGAAATTTCCCTGCTGGGGACAAATAAAGGGATCTAATCTAATCTAATCTAATCTAAACAATTGTAGCATATGAGCAAGTTAGCTCGAGCATTTTGAACGTATGTTGGAAGTCCTGACACTGCAGGTGAACGTACTGCACTGACGGGGTCATTTCTTCTGTGGTTTGAGATTAGATTCCTTTATTCGTCCTACTCAGGGAAATTTCTGAGTTTCATTATTTCATAAGATTTTTTAAATTGCCGGTAAACCCGGAGATCCGAATTAAGGAATTAGGGATTGTCCTATTTAACTGCTGAATCTCTGACATTTCAAAGTCAGAGATGCTGACTTTGAAATGTTTAAGCTTAGTTAAAAAATTAGAGAGAAAAACTTTTATTCTATGGTGTACTACCTTGTTGCATCTGAAACACATTCACCACTGAAGCGTCTGAACCTTTGGCTTGGTTAAATCCAGGAGGAGACTGTTTTGTCCAGGTGGTGTAGCTGCTGGGAGAATCTTTCGACTAAATCAAATATTGTTTCAATTTCATCGGATATTCAATGAGCATGACCTGTGTCTGTTGTCAGATGACACAAGCCTGCAACTGATCACTTGCCTTAAACATTTAAGGCTGTTGCAAGTCTGATGACGATTACGCCCCTGATAACAAAGGGTTCCTTGAACAGAAATAGGATATTTAAAGCTGAGTGGTGTCCGGAGGGGCGCCTTCAAACAGGGAGGTAAATAATCACTTGGTACCGACTATACATCCTACTGCCCATAAATAACAGGAACTGAATGGAAGTGTTAACCTCCCACAGACGAGTTATTAATATGACCAGGGCTAAGAATAGCACGGCTTATTTTTATTACCTGTACCTCTTTGCTTTTTAATAAAATATCAATTCTATTCAGGTATGTAAAACACAAACACAAATTAAAACCTAGATGTAGTCTATAATTAAGGTGGAATAGAGGGTAATAAAGAAAAAGAAAAAAAATCTTCCAGGGGGTGTAATTCTCTGTGACGTTTTTATGTTTTCTGTCGATGGGGTATGGAAATGGTACGTGACACGGATGTGGTTTGCATTTGTCACTGCTGGTGGAAGAGTGTTTTATGTGTACGTATGTTTGTGTAGTGTGCTGTGGGGTGGGTTAACACAAAGGTGTGTGAGTGCAATGTGTGCGTATGCGAGGTGTGGAAAGTCAAGTTGAGCGAGTGCGTTCCAAGTTGAACGTTGTATTTCACACTGGCAGCTAATTTGCAGTTGCTGATGAGGATTACAATGTGTTATCTGGTAACTATAGCAACCAGCGGAGCAGGCCGAGCTTCCAGTCCTCCGACGCACCACAAAATTAGTCACCACTCAGCTGACCTTAGGAAACCCGTGACACACTTTATTATGAAATATGTAACCTGTAGCAGCTGCATAAGGAGTTGGCTCTCAAGACAAATATTTGGTGTATTATCAGTAGGGTGTTTTAAGAAGGAAGTCTCCATTTACTGCATCCACTGTAATTTACTTCATAATAACACAAATAATCCCCTGACAATACCACTTACTCAAATGCAGGCCTTATGCTAAAGTTGTTCTGAAACAGAAAGACAAGGCAGGGTTACAGCATTTTAGTATCATAAACTGGGATTAAAATAAGAAACTTTGTGCAGGAGAAATAAATCTGATCTAGATGTAGGATAAAAAAATTAACCGAGTGTTAATAGAGTAGTTAAAATGTGATTTTCAGTTCAGTCCAACTTTAGGGTTTAAAAATACTCATAGCCATAGAGTAGATGTTAATTTATTAATGTTAGTGTTTCATTATCTAACTTGAATTCCTATCACTCCAAATCCCCTCCCCAATATCCCTCCTCCGTCACTGTACTGTGGGTCTCTAGAATCTTTATCTCACACTAACACATTATCACTTTCGCTGACCTCAGGTCCCTTCACAACCTCCTATCACCCGGGCCACCTTCTCACATTAACTGAAAATCTTATCACCCAACACACACATGTAATCTGACAGACCCTACACCAATCAGCTGATTGATAACCTGCCTAAACATGTAATTTTATAGATGAGAACGGCAGCTAATAACAAAAAAAAAAAAAAAACCAAAAAAAAAACCCAACGCTTAAAAAAATTGACAGGAAAATAGAAAGATTTTAAAAACCACAGCCTCACATCATCATTGAGACCTGGTTCGGATCTGGGTCCAATATTATGCTTCCTAAACATCCTCCAGCTGAAGGGAGGGGTCTTAATCAGTGTTTGGAACTTGTTAAGTCCCTTAACCGAGCATGTCGCCTACCACATTAGCAACACATATCTGAGGGACAAGTGTGCATTGTGTGTATAATATGTGCTGCTCCCCTCTTAGATCTATGGCGTCACGGTCCGACGCGCTCTGACATACACTGGTCTGCTTTGAATGTGGAGCGAAACCAAACAAGGTGTGGTCTGGCCTCAGCTTTGTCTGTTTAGTGTTCAGAAGTCGGTCCAAACAGCACCGAGGACACTGCGTACGACAAAACAACGTACTGATGACAGCAACAAAACAATCCATATCGAAGTACGGATGGAAGTATGGAAATAATTAGGATTCAGCTTCTAGCCAATGTAAGCAAACATTCACTCCAGACATGCTTCAGTTAGATCTCCGCACTGGTTTTACATCAGGCCAAGTCCACCCCAGTGTTTATACACAGTGTCCATGCCATTCTGAAACACTACTGACCGATTAAATTTGGAAAATAGTAATATGGGAGACTTTTGGAAATTATGATTTTATATGCTTCCCTGATTTATCATGCCACAGTCATACAACTCTTTCGGAAAGTAAATAAGGCAGTTTCATTGATAATTGGACTTCAGGCCTCGGGGACCTGCTATATATTTGACATAGAGTAGATACTGACCGACATGTATTTGTCCTTGCATTTGTTTCATGCAGCAGGTGGGAACTTGAGACAGTTCTCATGTCCTTAAGGGTTTCACATCCCCAAAGTCACAATGTCATGTGTAAAAATGACAGAATGTAAAGAGCTCATGTCTGAAACTTTAATAAGATGCTTGTACAGATGGAGATCATTTGGCTTTAGACTGCTAACTTCAAAATACACCATCTCTCTTATAGTTTTTGCAATTTTAATGTACTTTTTAATACCCGCTGTCTCTGTGTTATTCTTTGGCTCTATGAGGGTTAACGTTCAGATGGTCAAAGCTCACCTGATCTACTCTCAGATATCGACTCCCCATCTTCCATAATGACCCTCTACATCATGGAAATGGCTTGATCTCTTCAGTTATGACACGCTGAGTGGGTGTTCATTAACACTTAATGATGATATTATTTAATTCTATTACAGCTATGGCTTCAATTTCTGCCTCCTATGCATGTGGTGCACCCCAGTCTATGAGCTTCAATCGAAGTTCAAGTGCTTACATCACAAAGGACTGCGCTGCTCTTGCTAGTATGGGATGTAAAAACAACATAAGAAATCTTGGCTCAGAAGCTTCTGTTGTGTGGAGACTAATAAGCCTCATCTGCAAAGCCAAACAGTGGCCACAATGCTAATTTGGAGTTGTGGCCAGAGAGTCCCATTGGTCTTTGATGAGTCTCTGTGTCTATAAGTTGTGCTCTGAGACAGGAAGCTCCCCGTGGTGGCAGTTCATCACACAGGGGGCTGGGGAGGCTGCACAGACAGAGAGGACCACAGCGTCAGGGGGATACATGCTCCTTTAACCTGTTATTGTGAACTCCCAGCAGCCCTGGCCGATAATTGCCACCTGTCTCTGGGGGAAACACAGCCGAAGCCAGGCAAGAAGAACGGCCATTTTGTGTCTGCTGCTGCTGCTGCTGCTCCTCCTTGATCCCACACAGCCCCGGTCCTAATCCTGCCCTTAACCCTGGCGACTAATGTGTTTTCAATTTAGGATGATCCCCCACTACAGGCACAGCTCTAATCAACAACAGTTTGTACTGTAATCCTATCTGGCCTCGCTATAGGGCAGCGTCAGCCGGACCAGGCGTCTGCAGACCTCATGTGTCCGGCTAAGTAACAGCCTGATGTATGTATACGTATGTGTGATATCATGTTTATAGGTGAGGTCATAGGATGTGTGTCTGATACATGGTTGTTTATCTTCCACATCTTGAAAGGGTATGGAAATAATAAACATCCAGATTCTCACACACTAAGAACGCCCGTATATAAAGCTTTACAGCGATGTAGAAACTAAGTGACAATACTAAAAAATGATTTAATGAAAAACAGCTGCAGTTTTGGAAGTGTATTCTATTGAAGCAGCTATTTAAGGTTTTCTAATAGTAACGATTACTGTCCTTT
>JAPTHA010000016.1:14727955-14744786 GCA_029814585.1 Gymnapogon annona | reverse complement strand
CACCGGAGGCGCAACAGCCCGCGTCAGCAGCACCGAGAGAGAGAGAGAGAGAGAGAGAGAGAGAGAGAGAGAGAGAGAGAGGGAGAATGCTTCGAGGCAGTCACATCAAAATGGAGAGAGAGTCCAAACATGACATCAAACATCGCAATTAGCTGACCCCTTTCTCCAAGAGTCAGTTTGAAAAGCCCTGCCTTTAAAACCCTGATTAAAATATGTTTGCTTTCTCATTCAAAATGACATTTGACAAGGTTAGCAATATTTCAACTAACTGCAAAAACATTCTTGTGGCTATAATGCCTTTTTTCCATCACTTTGCAGGGGTGCAGGTAACCCCAGAGTGAGTTTCCCATGAACTCAGCGCTACAATTTGAAAACAAAACGGCTCCGAAGGGGGAAAAAAAAAAAAAGTAAGAGAGTTCAAAGTTTCGCTCGACTGTGTTTTGTTTCACCCAGGCAGCTGAAGTTAAACGCTTTGTGATTATTATTCAGAGAATTTATCGTCTCTCTAATTCAAACCACAACCAATATTTAAAACATAGAGTGTAGGTTTTTTTTTTTCCTCCTTCCTCGCTGTGAATTCTATCTTTAGTAGCGTCTCAGACTGTCAGCAGCTTGGGAAATTCAATTCTGTTAAAACCTCATCACCAAATTTGGAGAGGTGTAGTCTACTGGCATTTGCTAATAAAAGGTCATATGAAGTAACAAAACCTTTGACCGCATTTAAAGTACATGTGTTTGAGGGAATGACAACATTCCCAGGAACTTTTATTACCAAGAATT
Source organism: Gymnapogon annona (assembly GCA_029814585.1). Classification (NCBI taxonomy): domain Eukaryota; kingdom Metazoa; phylum Chordata; class Actinopteri; order Kurtiformes; family Apogonidae; genus Gymnapogon; species Gymnapogon annona. Next base: position 14,744,006 of record JAPTHA010000016.1, on the reverse strand, counting down.
TACCGAGCTGGGTAAACGTCTTTAGAGTGGAATACGATCAAACAAACTGCATTAAGGACTCAAAATTCACCACTCACACCATGTTGACCGTGCAGTTCCTTTTTCCAAATAATCAAAACACAAATGAAACTACGTTTGACAGAATACAGAATAAATATGTTAGAAACTACACATTGGCTTAAACACTGCAGTTAAATATAAACGTGTGACGTCACAAATGTGTTCCACCAATCAGTGTTCTTTAATCATGCAGACTCCACCCCTCTAGAATTCCAGGGAATCTGAAAAGTCCTACTCTCTTCTATGAATGTTTTTACACAAGGTTTGGGGTCAAGGGTCACTTCTTTTTTACCCGGGTAAATTCAGTGGGAATGCGCTATATTCTGTCTCATCCTGGGTGAAGTTAACAATCCTGGTGAAATGGAGAAAATAACCTACTGGATGAAAAAAAAGGAGGAGGATGTGCTACAATATATGGAACCACTTTCCACACACATGGAAAATCTCCAAACACACCACACTGGTTCAGCTCTATATACCCGAGCAGGGCTTGTAGGACTTAGGAGGTATGAGGTCAACATACTGTATGTCTCTGTGACTCATGCAGTTCACTTAATTATGTGCGCGTTTGTTTTGTTTAGTTGGTTGTGTTTTGCCTGCAGTCTCTGACCGCGGCATTGTGGGTCAGGAGCGTTGTCTTGTGGTGCATGAATTAAACTAATATCATCTAATGGAAAATTGAATATTTTAAAAGTTCCTGATGAAGTCTCTATGATGAAAAAGGGACTCTTGTACTGACTTTCAACAAAAGCAGAATCTATTTGCACAGTTAGCTGCGGAGCTGTTCACTGATTTACACATGCACATATCCTGAAATTCAGGGCAATGTTTTGTTATTAACACTAAACTTGAATTAACCGTTTAGTTCAAAAACATCTGAAAAAAAATGTATTGGTGCATGACACGGAATACTGGAGATTCATGTAAAACACTTATTCTTTTATAGTGCATTCTTTGTTAGTACACTGACTGCGTTGAAGATACTGAACATACAAAAAAATTAGGTTTTATAGACTCCAAAAGTTTAAAATCCTGCTAGAATCTTCATATTGTATTAGTTGTGAAAAGAGTGCATACCGTACATTCCTTGAATACCAGAATATAAAAAAGAGCTCTCAGGAAAAGAAAAATTAACCTTTGCCATGTCTGCATTTGAATAAATGCATAAAAAATATCCCTACAGTACTTTTTTATATGATACAGTATCATGAAATGAATAATTGTGATACACTGTATTGTGGAACCCATATTTTCTTAGACCCCCAAGTAATAAAGTAAGAGCTTTGTTTTGGAATTGATGTTGAGTTCACACTCAACAAAAAAGTACGGAGTAAACAAACAAACACTGAACTTCTATAAATAAAATGAGAATGGCGTCTCAGGAGGCCTTGGTCACTGTGCAGTCCTGGCAAAACAAAACCAAGATAAGCAATGAATTCAGAGGAAAAGGATCAGAAATGGTCGGGGCCAGAACTCCGTCTAAAGTTAATAGTTTTCACATCCATTCGAGTAGGAAGAGAAGAGAATGCAAAGTGTCGGGCCGGACAGCGAGCCAGCGCGGGCTTTAGCTGCAGCTGTGCTCAAATTGAAGTGGCACTTTCTATCAGAGGCCTTTCGGCAGACGGCTTTATTCTGCCCTTTCACTTCTAACCCCAGTGACATGCAGACGACCGTTCCGAAAAAAAAAATAAGAGCCGTCGTTTGAAACGTGCGGGCCGTCACCGAAAGAGACAGATCCAGGGTTTAACATGGGAAAGAACCGTGGCGCGAACGTGCCAGCTGATGGAGAGATCACTCAAGAGGAGGAAGAGATTTCTCTGACTTCAGCGTGGCGGCCGTTCAAAGGGGGCGGCTCGAGAGCTCCAAACTCAGCGCAGTTTCTATTTCACTTCTTCTTCCTCCGTTATCTTGCATCGGTTCAGAGGGAAGGATTGGGTATCGGCATTTCAACTTCCCGCCGATGATGAAACCTTACGTCGACAGCAGACAGAATTAGAACCGGGATCATATCTTTACTTTGTTAACTTCTTAAGCCCTTGTGACAATAGTGTTCTTTATGGTGCACATTTAAAATATATAACAGCCAAAAAAAAACAACATGGTATGATTACTCACAAGAGAGCGGGGGGGGGTATGTTTGCAGTCATATTGGGTGCGCATTCATTGTAGAAGTGTTTTAATGCACTTTATAAATCTGACGGCGCTCGCGGAGAAAATATCTGTCGACCCGATAGATCTTGTACATCAACCTGCACAACTGATGAGCAAAATCAGAAGGTCAGCACTTGGACGCAGGCTCCTCATGTGTCTTTGATTACACACTCCCACTAAGGGATAGACAGGCAGAGATGTTTAAGCTATCAGGCAATCAGACCGCAGAGAGACGTGAAACTCAAACCAGAGACTGGAGAGGAGAGAGGGCTGCTTGGGAACAAAGATGGGAGGGTGGGTGGGGTGGGGGTCCCGACGACGCTGTTTAACAAATGCCAGGCCAGTGAGGAAAGACTCAGATCTACTTGTATCTCTTTCAGCGTTTCTGGCAACGACCTATTGAAGAGAATTAATAGTGAAACACGAAGCAAAGTTTGCAAAAAACAAATAGGTCTTCATCTGGTATTTAAATTCAGTTCCAGTGCTTATGGTGCATCAATCAGGACCACTGAGACAGGCAGATAGAGATCTTGCATACTCCAACAAACAACTCAAAGCATCCATCAGCATTATTTTTAGAGGAGTGACGAGATCAGATGGCGAGTCATTTTTTTCTTTTCTTTTTTTCTTATTCAATAAAATAATATTTTTTGAAAGGAAACATATAGCAGTGTTGGGAACTGGAAACGCAATTCCTGCTTTTGACATCACTGTGGGGCTACAGTGACCACAGACGGATGGATCGCTATTCTTTTGCGTTAACTTGACCACCCGCGGTTTGAGAAGCTCTTCTACAACAAAAATATAGATTTGACAGATGAGAGGATTTTATACTGGAACCGTTTTTTTTTTCTTTTACTGAAAGACAGTTTTAAAATTGAACAGGGACACGTGTACATTCAATAAATTATCGATAACATCATGTTGTTGTATTCAAGTTCCCAAGCAATCTCCTCTAACATCACATACTAGATAGACATAACCACGGGTACAAATGGTGAAAAATTACTTAAGAAAGGTTAAATAGAGAGAAAATTCACTCGGACACTGCCACAAAATTAGCTCTGTGTCTTTACTCTTTATGGGGTAAAGTCCATATTTACTGTGAAACAGAAGCAGGAGCTCATCACTGACTTGGTCACGCAAGTTTGCAACGTAACGCTGTTGTAATTTTGGGGTATAACTGGGATAAAAATATAAATATTAGCATGAACACACACATTTCTGGCATTAATATACTATGTAAGTATTTCCTAGTGTAAAGTCGCGAAAAGAAATCTGAATCCAAACAAAAGGTGAATTCAGTGATTAAAAAAATGGCCATTGGTGCTACAAAAAAACAAACCAAAACAAACAAACAAAAAACAAGGTTATGTGAGGGACAGCGGGCCTATAAAAAGAAGCCCACTGTCTGGGTTATCTATAAGGAAGCACTTATCACAGGCCACCAGCTCCACACTGTGACTGATGGGCCTCCACAGACCACGAGTACCAGCGCATTATCTGGTACACACAGAGCTGCTCTTTAAACACAAAGACAGAAATATGAAGCATTGTTTCCTGGGCTGTCATTTAGTATAAATATTCTATTTACTGTGTGGTCTCAAACGCAACGACTGTTTGCCATTTTTTTTTTCCACAGAAGTACACAATCCACTGGTAATTGAAGTATAAAGTCGATGTAAACTATTTCTTTGTAATCACTGATTTGTTGTACTGATCTGAATTGTTCAAATATTTCATTACATCTTGAAGTGCACAGATAAGAAAAGCACAAGTAACCCACTCTGTACATGGAACAGGGAACCTGCAGTAAAACCAGACAAAATCAATAAATTGGGAGGGAAAAAAAAAAAAAAGAGAGAGAAAAATCTTGATCCTCCTCAAAAAGCTGTTAAACACTTGCCATGTCATGAAATCACACATCCAGAACTAAAATATGCATTCCTCCCTCTGGCCATGTGAACCATGAAGGGAAAAAAATGCCTTTTAATGCCATTCCTTAAAACAAAAATGTCAGGAACATATAACTTGATAGTGGAACAAAAGACCAGATTGTTTCCGTTGCAGTAAAGCCATACGGCGGTACAGGAGGGGTTTTTAATCACCCCTTTTTCTTGGTCTTATTCATTTCCTGACAGGTCACAGGTCTCATGCTCCAGTGCTCTGCTTCGGTCTTGGGAGGACACCGGAGGAATCATCAGATGACTCCTGGTCGTCTTGATCCCTTCAGCAGAGGTTAAGTCAGAGTTAAGCTCTCTAGTTGGGTGAGGCTAAGACGCTTTTAAAGCAGCTGTGAAGGTGCATGAAATGAAATACTTAAAATACTCAAAACCACCAAACAGCCCTGGAAGAATTACATACCTGAGTTGTAGCTTAACGTATACTGGCCTTTAATGCGTTAATGTTGGAATTCAGCTGCAACAAATTATTATTATTTTTTAAATACATTTGTTGATAGTTTTTTCTTATGGGTGGTAACTCAGCCCATTTTCTCTGCGCTTGAACCATTAAATCATTGATAATTTTCTAATAAATTGTCGTTTTTGTATTCTTCCCCCTCAAACAAGAGGAAGCCGGTTGTGATTTGTGATGAGGAAATATAATGTAATCTAATAAATTTAGTAATAAATAATAACCCCCAACATCTACTACTTCTTCTTCACCTTTTACATTCCTAATAGAATATACACCAGGAATTAAATGGTAAATTATGTATACAGACCATTGCCCGTTAAAGTTGGAATAATTTTCTTTTCAGAAAGGTTTCTCTTTTTATTCCTATTCATACACTTCAGTAATCCACTTTACAATATGTATATTGCATTTTGCGGTGTATTGATAATGTCAATGATATTTCTTAATACTACTAATTTTAATTCTACTAATAATAATAATAATCTGGCCAATAGTGTTTTTTTATATTGAACTGTTGATCATTTCTACATCATTTTGTTATTAATGGTTGACAGCTAGCTAGACCCACAGATGACATCACTGGATTACACCCAAGTAAAGTATCAGTCATCATCCACTCTTAGTCATCATTAGTTCAGAACAGAATTTAAGGCACTAACTTATTCAGGCAAACACTTGACCAGTTACTCTGTAAAATCCCTACATGTACTGGCGATGCATCCCTAAAGTAACTATTCTGTAAAATGATCTAGATCTTGTCAATTAGAGTATCTACATAAAATCATCATAGTGCTCCAATCTAGTGTTGCTATTCCAGCCCCTATTGTGCCACTTCTTGTCTATATGAGCATAAACAAATCATTTCAAGTTGCAAATGTGCTGAAAAGCGTTAAGATCTTTCAATTATACAGCATTTTGTCCTCTCCGTTTAATACATTCGCACAGCTTTTGACAACTGGATTTGGGCTTTTTGGGGATTTTTTTTTTGGCATGTCTGAGCGTTGACGATGGTATAATTGGGAGAAAAAAAACAGTATGTCACATCAACACGTTACGTGCAAATCAAGGTATTTACACAATCAATTATGCTGATGAGTTGTTCCAGCCCTTAATGTGGACAGAATGCATTCAGAAAATTCCTACAAATTCCTTCCAGACTTTGTGACAGACAGTCAAAGATATTCAGAGAAATACAGCAGCACAAGCTTCGTACCATGACAGACCATTAGCAGTAATTATCTTCTGTCTTTCTCTCTTGGCAATTCTGCATAAATGTGGACATCTGTAAGACGCAAAAAGTCCTCTGTGATGTGCAGATAGCGCCATGTATCCCAACACTGTGCACAAAAAACCCCCCCAAAAATCAATTTCTACATCTGCAGTTTTTGTTTTCCCCTTCTCATCCTATGCTGAAGATACGACGGAGACCTAAATGTCTACTCGGGGTCAGACAGACATCAACATTTTCCTGTTAAATTGAGTTTTACAAAGAGCCATTTCAGTCCTCGCCAACTGCTCTGACAAATGCAGCCGACTTCTTCAGAGAGTGAAACCCAGAAGGTCACTTTAGAGGAAAAAGAGACGGGGGGAAATACAAGACTAAGAAAAATGAGGAACGAGGAAGATAGATAAATAAATAAATAAAAGCAGTGTCTCCCGACGACTGATGACATACATGGTGATAGCTGACAAAAAAATGTACGCTCATCTTCAAAACAAAGTTCCGTAGCGAAACGAGGATTCACCAAGTAGACATGCTTGCACCTTATTTTACTCCGGGCTTTTCTTTCCATCTCAAAGTGTCACAGGCAAACAGAGAGACAGGAGGAGGGGTATGTATCGGTGGGGTGCCGCTTTCTGTCCTGCTCCTCGTTTATACACACAGCGGCCGTGTCAAAGCTGCTCTCTGACTCAATGGCAAATGACAAATTTGGATAATGCACACATACAACCCGACGAAAATAAATAGGAGACATGGAGGCTTAAGCAGAGCTAAATCCTGAGGCTGCTGGAGACCTGAGAGTGCGGATTACACCCCAGACGCCTTAAACAATGCACCCAAATGTGCATCCTTAAAAGCATGAAATCCTTGAAGCATCAGAGCCTACGTGTCATTTGCCATTAATATTCTAAGTTGCTTGTGCTTTGGGGAGGGGGTGTGTGTGTGTGGGGGGGGCAACATTGCACTTCTGTGTGCTCATGTGCCCTAAAACAAACACTTGCAAAGCCCTAAAGGAACCACCATTGTATATAGCTATTTTTCTAGCTGCGGAATATTCTGCGAGAGGATGTCATAACAAAGGAAACAATAAAAGAGGCCACGTTCCTGCGCTGCATGGGGTATCCATAACTATAAATAGGACGGAGGCCTGGAAAAGCTGATCCTACTTGGAAAAGTAATATTCATGCAGAAGCAGAACAGAAATAACAGAAAAAATACGGAATTTATTAATGGTTTTCAATTTAGATATTTACATGTGAAATCATGCAATCAATATGGAAACAACACAAGGGAAGTTAAATTCATCACCAGCTACAAATGGTTAATGGTATTTTTAATGTGTGTTTTAATACATATGCACTAATATAATGATTATATGATTAAAATGATTGTGATGCACATTTTGCAGGCTTTATTTTATCCACACTGTCAAGTAAAATATAAAAATAAATGTATTTTCATTGTATTGAGATTTTCTTTCATTGCTTTGAATTTTCCATCACTTGTAAAGTGTTTTATTTCATGTTCTGCCCAGAAAGACGTCTTTAAAGCCACCAATAACTATCTATAAACTGGAAATGAAAAAATGACATGACATTTATTTCAATATTTTTATCATGATAGTATTACAGCTGAAATTCCTGGAGGTCCTTAAGAGTCAAGTGGATATAAAAAGAATGAGGAAAGATTCTGAGACACGAATACGGGAATTTTGGGTTGTGTGGGCACAATCCTTTACTGTTGTTGCACCACTGTTTCTTCCAGATTGATGAATTAATTTGGGATATTCAAATTCAATCAGTATTGGCAGAACTTGGCTCCAGCAGGGGCTGATGGACTATATTTTCCTTCTCAACTGGAAATACTGACTTTGAAGGAAAATAACTCCTCCAAAAATAAACATTATACCTGCAGTGGCGTAGATCTTTTTACCATTTACGGCTTTTACTTCCAGATTTAGTGACGTATATATTTGCTTTCACTTGGATGTGAAGTACAACATAGACGCTAAAGGCGTAGATGCTGCTGCGGTCTGTGGGGTCTGAGTGTTGAGTTTCTTTTGAGTGGGTGATATCAGTGGATTAGTCCAGTATCAGCTTTTTCCTGTTTCAAACTATTGCTTTTATACGGACCTTTAAAAACCCACTATTGGATGATCTCTAGTTTCCACAGTGGCTCAGGACAGAGGCATCCAGTGTTAAAAGTACCACATTACCCAGCCACCCTCCTCTACCCAGTTCCCCCCCCCGGGGTCATTAAAGTCTTCTGATTGGGCTATTTTGAGCCTGTGCCAGGGTTGTTACTTCTTTAAATCATTTGACTGGTCTGCTGTCTTTGTCTCGGTCTATATGCGCGGGAGTGTAATCGATTTATTGTTGAAATCTTGTTGTGACACAGCTGTTAACCTGTGTCATCACACATCACAACAGTAGTCAACAGCCAGCTACCAAGTCATCAACCAAGAGATATGAACTAGCACAACAATGGACCACGTTGCAAATTTACACATTGCATACTTTTCCTGCATGTGACATCCGTGACATTTGACTTCAAAGACAGGAATTGGTGCAAAAAAAAAAGAAAAAAGATGGACTTACATTCACATCATCTAGGTGTGTTAGTCCTGCTATTTCAGTTGAGCGCACGTGTTTAAATGAGTTTCTAAAGTGTCGTTTTAAATGGAGTAAGGTTATAATTGCGATATTATCACAATGGACATTTAAAATAAGAAGATGAAGGACCTTAAGCCTAAAATCCCCCCTTTGTTTCAATAATATTAACATCTAAAAACAATCCTATATACACACACACAATCACCCATTTGAGACACTACTTATTTTACAAACACCTTACAGTTGTTTCCTCTTCCTCTGCTGTGCATCGACAGTATCTGACAGGAAGGTGAGGTAAGGTATTGCAAGGTAGAGGGTCTCGGAGGTGTCAAACCTGTCACCCTTGAAGCTCCAGACGTTGACCTGGGGGAGCACCCGTGCAACGTCCAACCACATTGGATTAGCAGCAGCCACTGCCTGTGGGTGCCCTCTCTCAGGTGACACCCCCAATCTGCTGTGGCTCTGTGATGGCCCTGCACTCACTGTTGAGGCCGACGTTATTCTGGTGTTACTTGTACTGCGTCAAACGGGACCAAAGTAACCTCGCTATTTGCCCGTCAAGTATTTGTGATACGACTAAACGCCTTCGATCCCATTGAACCTGTCACACGTATCAAAAGAAGTGATCTGCATACCTAAGGATCTGGGTATAAAACCTTTTTCGGAGATAAAGGCATTATCCGCTGAATTCAATAAGGGCTGTCTGCAACACATCGTGCCATAATGCGCCGCTAATTAAGAATTCCTGTCGTTGCCGCTTTGAAAAGTGGAACAAAACAAAAAAAAAAAAATGATAGACATGTCCATTAAAACAGGGCTGCACTGTACAATATCTCAAATCAAAAAAATTAATTTGATGTTGCTAACTGATTGACGGTTTTGAGTCTGTAACAGAATTTCCAGGCAATTTTAGCTGTAAAATCTACAGCATACGGTTCCGGATATAATTGGAAAAAAGTTCACAAAGAATTGAAGATGTCTAATTGCAGCTGTGTCAACTAATATAAAACATCACATAAATCAGATTTCTATCTATTCATTAGCCCCCGTGTCAGCGAGTAGATTAGTCATGTTGTAGGAACAGGATGAAACCACGACTTCCTCATTAATTGTAGTTTTGCTTCCTTTGTGTTTGACAAAAAAAGTGCCACAACAAAGGACCAGCACTAATCTTATTTGCACACACGGGGATCGATACGCACTTTTGGAACATGAGAATCTTCTGCTGGTAATTACAGGAGGACATAAATTATTTCCATTGGGATATTGCAATTTGACTTTTGGAAATGACCAAAACAAAAAGGAGCCAGATGAAACATAACGTGTGCATTCAAGTCTCTACAAATTTCCGTGTGGTCAAGCCAGATGATGTATAATGGCAAACCCAAAAGTCTTAACCCCCATTCCATATGAGGGAGAAATGAGGCATACTGTCCCATTATATTGCTATAAATCATTTTTTGTGGACGGCTGACAGCTTTTTATCAGATCTAACCTTTTCAAGCTTCCATTAAGAGTGCTAACATTTTCAACTCTGACACATTCGCAGTTTACGAATCTCACAGCTGATTTAGTTTGGGAGGGGGTGGGAGGGGGGGTTACGTGCTGGCGTCCACGCTCATTTCCACATGCTCGGTCCTTTGTTTTATTGTAGATGAAAAAAGAAAATGAAAACCAAGCTCTGACTCTATTTATTTGTCTTGGGATGCTTTTCGGTCCGTTGTACTATGGTTGCTGCGCGGAGACATGGCAGTTACAGAGGAGAATAAATGGGAAATTAATCATTTGAATTATAAGTAAGTGGATGTGGGATCCTGTCAGGTTTAAAAACAGGGGATTTTGCAAAAGACTAATATTATAATTATCTAAGGTATGATCTGTGAGTCTGCACAATAAATGGATGAATGACAATAATGCAACACGTAGTAACAACAACCACTACATTATTACACATAACGGTTGTCTATTATATACACTTCTCCCAGCATGTCTCTCAACATTTATTACTCAGAAATTTAACAACGTTGGAAACATTTGATTTGCTGCATACTGTCAACACACAGGTCCTCAAAATGTATAACATAGACCCGGCCACTGGTAAATGCTTTAAAGGTTCAGCATATGTTCTGAGATTGCAGCTGACGAACCTCCATCCTACAGCAAATGCTAACAATGACAAAGGATAGAGTTTGCTTTGTCTTGTTTTTTTGTTTTTATTTTCTGATTAAAGTTTCAACCTATTTTTTCCTTATTTTGTTGAGAAACAAAAATGCAGAAAATGTTTTTCACATGATCATACACAAATGAATGTGATTTTTAAAACTGTTTTTCTTATTGTACATCCCTTGAAGGCACCACTGATCTTAGACACTTAACATGTAATGGTTAACTCTATATTATACCTTTAAGGAACAAAAAACACTCTGAAGTCAGCCGATAATTCTCACTATTACTATTACGTATTTTGTCTGTGACGAGCCCAGAATTTCAGTCTCTGCTCTGAGAGTTATGTGCGGAACTTTGCCAGCCATAATTGATTTAAGTACACCGTAATCAAGGAGGGGCAGTTAAGGTGGTACCACACCGGGGTCCATATTTCATTACATGCTGTGTTTAACCTTACCCACTTCTCCTAAAACACACAAGAGGCTCATTATGTGTTTAATATTCACCAGCAGGTGAATAATTTTTATGCAACTCTGATAGTTGGGTGAGATGGATAACTCAATTATCTGAACATCCGTCAGAGCAGAGGGCTCGCTGGCTCTGGAACGCCACCAGCAGAGATTGATGGCTGGAAGACACCAATAGCTGCTGCTTCGCCATCTCATCCAGCCACTGGGCCTGAACACGCCGTTTGATTCTGCACAAGAGCCTTTTTCCCCCCATTTTTTCTCTTTTTTCTTGGGAGCATTGTAGGTGAAGCGTCATTACCCCTCACTCCACTGAAGAAGGGTTCATTATGGGGTTAGTGTGTTGGCAAGACTATTGTTTGGATGATAAATGCAGTTGGTGAGGGCTTCGGAGGGAAAATTAGTTGTTTTTTCTATCAATCTACAAAGAAATGTCCCCATAGCTCTCTCTGCAATGCTTGAGGGCAAACCAAGAACAATTAACACATGCGATGGGTGCAGCAGCTCACTTAAAGCAAAGGAGGAAAAAAAAAAGGGGGGGGGGGGGAGGGTTCATGAAAAATAAGCAAATCACTGGAAATGTCAATCAGGGGCAATGAAGTAATTACAAACACTGCTGTGCAATTCCAAGGGCAGTCCTAAAGAAAGCCGAAAGGTTTAGAGTTGAGGTCTGAAATTTGAGTTTGAGGAATGAAGGAATGGACAAACACCCTAAACATCAGGCCTTCAGGGCCCGTGTCATAAACTGCAACCTACTAATGAGAAGTGAAAGGAGGATGATGTCACCCAATTACTCTCCTGTCCCGTTTTTTTTTTTTTTTTTTTTTTAACTCGCTTGTATTATGTGACTACAAAGCATCAGCCCCTATGGAAGCGTACTGCAGTCAGGCTATGAAAAGGAAAACAGGTTTGTGTTCCATTAGACTATTAAAACGCATTGGTGTTTTTTGCATATAACCAGAGGGTTCTAGTGTATTTTTAATGTGAAACAACAGCATAAGACAGCCTTTCTTAAATGGGTGTACACATAACCCCAGGGGGGCTTGGAAAACGCCCAAGGGGTACTTGGAATGTTTTTAGCAAAATATATTAAATAAGTCCTCCTGCGCTGAAGACAAAATAATGAGAATTAATGTTGAAATATAAAACCAAATAAATAAGTTCTTAGAATAAAATTAACACTCCTGATCTTAATTCATTTCAATATTTGTATTTTTCACATTATCATTGTCACTTTTTTTAAGCTGTGGTAGCATTTCAAGATATCTTGGGAGTTTATTAGAGTAATTAAGTTATAATATTTTTGCTCAATAAAGGTTAATTTATTCATTAACAACCATTTTTTGTCAATGAGAGGACTGATGTAGAAATGAAAAATTGAGGTACTACATTAAGGTGAAAGATGTCCATACAGAGACGATATAAGAATTGTTAGATATTTAAAAGACCGTATGAGAATTCTTTTTTGTTTTACATCTCTGTGCTCTATTACACCAGATTTCATTCAACATAACGCAATTTCTTGTTTGAGGCTACATTTTGTCATGGCAATTATGCAAAATAAACACTGCAAATGGCATTTCAGTCTGATCTTTTGTGTTTTAGTCTTGTTGTATCTGGATAAAAGGGAACGAAAAACATCCACAGACGGTTATTTTGACCCTAAGAAAACAACTAAGCTAAAAATGACGTCAGACTATGTACAATACTGTATGTTAGGATTTAAAGCCAGGCGCTAAAATAATGCCGGCTAGCCTCATTTCACTCTGAATCAGATGACAGATCATTTGATTTTATGGGAAAAAGTCTACTCCAATACAACTAGACCTGTTATATATTCTGGGGATACAGTACATCAGGATCTGGTGGGAACTGGTGTCACATTAGGAACAGTCAAAACTAGGTTGTGAATGAAATCTTTGATCACTTCCCACCTTTCTTCAGCATCATGTTTTAGTTCCATTTAGTGAACGTTCATATGTCTTTTGGCCTTGGCTTTTGTATTAGTGACATTATTTCCCGCTAGGTCTAAATATCATAATACTAACAGCTTGATTGGACAGTTTGGGTTTGTCAGAGCCTTACATTTTTGCCCACGGGTGCCTTTCATTGATATCCACTTGGGCGGCCTTGTCCGAGTGTATTAAGGAACTGACAAAGTAGATCCCCTCATGTCAGCCAGCAGCCCGCTCAGATAAACATCACCGTGTCAAAAAACGGGGAAAAAAATGTCAGTCCCTTCAGACCCTACCTTTTCCAGCACCGTTGTAATTTTTAATTGACATTTACTGCTGACATTTCCAGATGTACCCCGTGTTTCTTGTATTGTTAGACCTTATGCGTTGCCGTCCTATAGTACAAGCGTTTTGCATGAGCATACAATGCATTTGTGTCTTTAGGCACCAAAGTATGGTTTTATGAAAGCATATAATACCAAAATGTACACAAAAAAATAAATAAAAGATGACAAATAATAAAATTAAGCAAATGAAGGTTAGCATTGATGAAATGATCAATTCAGTAAAAACTGAACCAAAGATTATGAACTGTATTACACATATGTGGACTTGTATTATACAACATAGTCATAAAATATCTAATTTTCCAAAAATGGATGAAGAAATCTAAATAATCAGTTAGTAATAAAGTTCATTCAAATAAACAGGAAATTGTAATAAATCTGTGAAAAATTATTTGAAAAACATAAACAAATTTATGTTTAATCTTGAATGATTCATAAACCAAGTAACGCTCACTGACTCAACAAACCAGAGAGTTATAGGGAAAGTAGGTCTATGGTTTTGGGAAACACTATCAGGCTTCAGGTCCAGAGATGTGGGGTGGGCAACTTTTTAACTGAAGAATGTGGAACACCACACTAAGTGATACTGGGATGTGAAGAACATTCATGTGTAATACACAGTCATCTGAAATGACAATTTATCACTTCAATGAAACCTAATGAACATCTAATATTGTGCTTAAAGTTTGCCGTTTCTTGAAAGTGGTGGATACAGTTAGAGGTAATTTTAACTCACTGGCCAAGAGGGAAGTAAAACATATACTGTATTTCTACCAGCATTTGGGTAGAATTGCATGTATTTAAATCATATAAAGTAAAAAAAAAAGAGCGTTTCTAAATAAAGTTTCATCCAAGATTTGTGAGTTCACCGGTTGCACCTGAATGCACCATGAAGTCAATATTAGTGTGAGTCTAACACAGACAAGAGACAACACAGAACAGAGTTTATTTTTACACAAAATCTTAGCAAATGCGGTGGATAACAGCTAAAAGACATACGACTGCATTCATTTCGGACCTTACTTTAATATTTTTAAGTAATTATTAGAAGTATTTAATATAATACAACTCTGAGGTACGGTAGGCTTTCACGACTATTATATGCTTCCTATTGAAACCACAAAATGTATTTAGATCAATAATTAGCAAACAAATGACTGAAATTTACACCTAGAAACTTGAGAGAAAGTTGGACTTGCAGGAAACATGTAAGAATAAAATAAAACTTTGGTGTGTGGTGTGTAGCTTTTCTATTTATCCCAAAACAAACACAATCGCAATCCAGAACATTCATATCTTCCTATCACACACCTTTCTCCAGGGTCAGGACCAAGGCTTGTTCCCAACCACAAGTTCTCATGAGCACAGATGTGATGGATTAATCACCCATTTAGCAACTTCCCCCCAAAAACAATGTGTATACTTTGGAAAACAATCAGGCTCAAAAGGCGGCCATTCAAGCTGGAAGGGGACTGTGATCCACAGATGAAAGTCTGGGTTTAGAGAATATGGGCAGGAAGAAGTGGATGAATGTGGGTAGATACAGTCAGACTCACAAAGGTGTGAAAAGGGGATTGCTACTAATAAACAGAGCCTTAAGAAATGTGATGTAACTGCATTTCTAAAGCAAAAAACAAACAGAAAAACACACAAATTCTAGTGAGTGTGAGTGAGTGATCTGCAGATGTGATCTGTGTTGCAGTTTTAAAACGGTTACGTTTCAACTGTTAGCGGTTAGCAGCTGAGAGCGCTATGCTAATGGTGGCTGCGGACTTTCACTGCTCTTTCTCTCCGAAGGATGCATTAACGGCATTGATGCATTGAATCTAATAAATAAATAAAAAAAAAAACTAGAAAGCAAATACAGAAATGTACACAAAAAGGAAAGGAGAGACGGACCTGTTCCAGTAGCTCCAGAACTGTTCGTTGAGATATGTGCGATGGCTGTGGTCGTCTCCAAATGACGCTTTGCTCTCAATCCAGTGGACAATGTGTCCCTCTACGGCTGTCCACAAACAAAATAGCAAACAACATAGTTACAAAACAGCTACTGCGCCAATAACTCTAAATAAAAAATAATAGAAGCCAAAAAAATAAATAAAAATGAAAGACTATCTGACATTAACACAGCATCATGTTGACAAATGCATTGTCCTCCATGAAGAGCCAGCGGAGCTTAGATAAAACATTGACATTTGTAGTGCAAATACCAACCGACTGGAACCTCCAGGATGATGTCAGGTGTTTTGTCGTAACCCATAGCTCTCAGCTGGTTTTCATCTGAAGGAAACAAAGAGCAGAGCAGCACCGGAAGAGCCACTTTAGAATAAACTTAAAGCGGTCACTTACTTGGGCTTTGTCTTAGGCTATGATCATGATACAGGGATTGAGATCCAATAGTCAAATTATATGTTTGTTTATTTTTTTACTGTTCTCTTTAGTTTTACGTTTGGTCTCATGATTCTTATGTTTGCAGAAGAGTACATAGCGGTAACACAACAATAAAAACAAGACAAACTTAATTCCCAAAACCACACACAAAAGACATAACCCAGCCTACCGGTTTTCAAAAACAAGTGCTTATTGGCAGCGAGACCCTATAGGAATAAAGTAGATGAAGGTGAGAGATCTATAGCCTCCTCCGCCGGGGGGG
>JAPTHA010000016.1:14691677-14711501 GCA_029814585.1 Gymnapogon annona | reverse complement strand
ATTTGGAAAGGCCGAGCAGGTCAAGAGGAGATGCATAGCAGCTTTCTCAAAATAGAAGTCACCCTCACTGCAATAGAGCCGAATGGCGACAGGACACAGTGTATACAAACAAGTGAAATCAGGTGAAAGTCTTGCATATAAAACCTCACGGCAAAAATTGAGAAGCTTCATCTGTTACTGCAAAACAACAACAACAACTTTGTATTCAGCAGCTGAAAAGTTCTAGCATGATCCATTATTAGTTAATTGGTTTTATTTGGCATTAGATGTGACTATTATACATGCATTGTGATGCGGATAGGAACATAGCACATAAATAGTGGCATCTAATGTTTGTCATTGTATGTCAATTAGGCTGATCTGAATTAATGATACTTTAAAAGCCATTTAGTCTCTTCAAAATAACTTTGTGCACAAGGAGAACTGTGACCATGACATAATTTGCTATTGTGACCATATTAAAGTGCTGCATCTCGACAATGATGTTTTGAAATTAAACAACATATCATTCAGGAAGTTTCATCATCTGCTTCACTTTTTATTCAAAGCAATAATAAAGCATGTTTTCACAGTATGGAGATGGGGGGGGATGCAGTCTGCTATTATCTGAGGCGGAGTGCTTCTCCTGGATGAATGCCCTGTTCTACAAGCTGCTCAGACTACTATTTTGACAGGCAGTGGATAACGGCGGGTCCAAAGCAATCACATCTTTGACTTTGACAAATGACTGTGCTGTGGTGAAGTTGAAAATAACACACATCCACTTTAATCTCTTTCTTGATTAAATTGGAAGCACGTCTTTTTGACATCATGCGATTCACTCTCAAAGCACTGACTACTGCAGACACGCACACACCTCAAATCCACAGCATATCCGTGTAGAAATGATACTGCATTACGTGTGCATGACATATTGGATTTTGTGTGAATCAACATCCAATAGCACGCACTAAAAAATGTTTTATTCGTAAAACCTGTGTATTCACGTGAATGATGCATCACGATACCTGTGATATCATAATATGGTTTGATATGTTAAGAATATGTGGTATAAATTTTTTTTAATTGAATTGAACTCTTTTAAGACTGCCATGATATTGCCATGTTTTCTTATTAATAAAAATGTCTTTCCCACTTCTGTTTTCAGGAACAACTTAACTTTCAATATCGGTCCATGAATGTCAGGCATTAAATCAAACATTACAATTACACCACAAAACATAATAGTAGTCATGACAATGTGATTAGTCATTGTGTGAATAAACAGTTCTAAGTAACAGATCTTTGCATGTAAATTTAATTTCAAAAATCACGGTTGTTTCTGACTATCAATACAATTTACTAACATGTCAATAATTAAAACAAAAATTAGACAATAAGACAAAAGTATGGGAACTTTTGCTGCTTTGAAGTTTGTTTCTATTAGTGCTCCCTAGGAATAATTTGTTTTCTTGCTATACTACTCTTCAACTCAATTTCCCTAGCGAACCCCCGGTGAAGATGGAGAACAAGAAAAGGATTTAGGAAAGGTGTGTGTGTGTGGGGGTGGGGGGTGGAGTCATTGGGGGATGAAGGAGAAATCAGGAGTGTTATAAATAACACTGATGAGGTGAGCTAGCATTGATCCACACTGCAGTTGAGAGGTGGGTGGTCTTCCCAGTGCTTAATTGCCAGTCATGTGCCCTGGGATGCAGCTACCACTAAATGTGGTCTGTCTCTCATTAGGCTTTAGACGGGATGAAAATACAGCGGCTAGCCAGGCACTCCAACTGAAATTGCGAATGGATAGAAAGGAATTCAAAAGACAAAGTGCTACAATTAAGACTGATGGCGAGAATGATAGAAAGACAGAGCAGGAAATGGAAAAAGTGTTACTTACGCGTTCCACCCTCCAGGTCCAGAAGAAACCTGTCCAAGATGAGACGAGCCATCAGCGCAGGAGACAGATCCACCTTTACGTAGATTGAGCAACAAAAAAATGTCAATTAGTCCAAATAAAAACAGGTTATAGCTTCAGTTCAGAGTTTCTTTAGAAGAAAGGGTTTGGTGGAATTGATATTTGCCTCCAGAGAATTGCTCCATTTATAAACCGTCAGAATAAACCTGACATATCCAGTTGGAAACATATTACGAGGAGCCTAAGAACAATGGTGCTGAAACTACACAGCCTTGTCACATATAGATTATAATGATTGTAATGGATCTAAATTATATTATTGCATTTTCAAACCTTGACCCAACTTTTGACAATCCATGTGCAAATTGGTCTTTGAAAGCCTTGCTTTGCAATAACCTTTCCCACAGGAACAAGAGATGGCCTATTATACAGCAGAGCTACCCAGCTGAATTGCCTGTGCCTCTGTCAAGCCCGAGAACACACTCTCTCATCGTGTGCGAAGAAGCAACACACACGCTATGCCCAGGCTAGAGACAATGGAAGCTTTAATCATAAGACGATTACCAAGGCAAAACTGCAAATGGACACAGCAGAGGGACGCCTGGAATGCAGTCCCTAATAGCAAGGATGGAACCAGTGGCTGCAGCGCTCTTTGAACACAAAGACACCCAGACAAATGTGGGGGTTTTCTGGTTTGAGTGCAGGCACAAACCCTGCCAGGTAAGGCAGTCGGAAGGAATGATGCTGAAGGTATGATTCACATCTTTGAGCACAACTTATCCAAAGGCCGGGGCTTGATGTTCATGGGGCCAGAATCCCACAATAACATTATAGCATACGGGAGTACATATGGGAGGAAACTAGACCTTCACCACCTCCTCTTGGCTCTGCTTTTGTGCTTAAAGTCTTTCAGAAATGTCTAAACTTTTCATAGATTTACCTCTCTGAGTCTTTTTTCACCACTCCGCCTCAACTTCAAACATACAGATTTATCTCTAGTTATTTTAAACGCAAAAAAATAAAGAAGCGCCTTTTCTCCTTCTTGTTCTCTTCAGATCTTTTTGCCAAATCCATTGCAAAGGCCAGGTCTAAAATTATAACTTTGATGATTACTGAATTTTCTATGCAAAAATGACAAAGAAAATGTATATTTAATAGTTTGAATAAGAGATAGAGCAAGTCTAACAATAGTCTAAGGGTGTGCTAAAAAGTATGTTTCAGGTGCATTTGACCTTTGTTTAAACACAATAAAACAGTAAATATGAAAACACCTTTAGTCATTCTCTACCAGATTTTACCGCCTTCTAGTTATAAAAGGAATTAAAGCATTGCTCGAAGACTTGTGATTCCTTATAGCCAGATTGTTATAAAACACAATACTGTTACAGCCAAAGATCATTTTTTCTCTTGTTAGCATAATTGGAGACCAAAAGTGAATGTGCCTGTAGCCTGTAGTGAGAATTTATGTGTAGTGAGTGTTTCATCTTCTCTCGGATGCTTCCTGGTAACGCTGAAAGCAGAAAGAGGCTTCTGTCTAAACAATGTCTTTGTACCCCCAGTACTATTTGTTAACATCTCCATAATATCACATTAAGAATGCAGCTAGGGAAAAAAGGCCAGACGTGTCTATAATAATTAAAGGGTGAGCACAGACTGTACGTCTTCATTAAGACCTTTGATAGTGTTTTAGACTTTTGGTAGCATTTGCAGCTTGCAGCTACAGTGACTCATTTTATCCTCCCTCTCAAGGCTTTCCTCTACTGGCCTGCACTCCACTCATGCCTCTGGATAACAAGAGAGCAGTAGATTCCCAGTAACCTGCATCAAGGGTGACACATGAAAAATGGCGACATTACCAACGCTGGCCCAGCCTGAATAAGGACCACCTGATTAGTTCAGGTACTTGCGTCTCCCTAATTTTCATATTAATCATGAGTCCATCTCCATTCTCCAGTCAGATCCCGGCACTTCATGGATTTAACATGTGACTAAGGCTCACGGACCTTGAAATCCTGTGAAATCTGGTGAAAATAATTATTGCGCAGTGAAACTATGAATACAGTTGTATTAGCCCCCCCACCCCAAAAAAAAACCAACAAAAAAAACAAAAAAAGCTAATGAAAGCAGCGTTAGTCTGTATATTTAAATGACCTTTCTGTACAAAACATGCAAAATGCTGACTATGGAACTGATATCTGCAGAAAATTTCTGGGGGCAAAAAAAGAAATCTGTGGACAGTTTTCATCATTGTTAATCATTCCCTTCTGTTGGAGATATATTGTCTCATAAAGGGATGAAACTACATCAATTAGCACTCTGTGAGACTATGAGTGCTTGGTTTAAATGTTAAGTAGCATATTAAAATGACAGTTAAATGGTTCATAGACAGTTATCTCACAGCTGAATTCAATCCTTTGGAGAAAAAAAAAATCATGTGTCAATTAAATGGAGAATGTATAATGGCAGTTAGCTTTGAGGTGCCACTGATGCATGTGCACTGCTCTGATTTTAGATTAAGACACCCTCAAATCTCAGCGGCCTGATGTTGGCGCCCATAAAAATTTAAATGTATGTTTAAATGTTTTAAAAAGGTTATTCAGGCTATTGCAGCGACAAAAATCTGAGGAAACCGTAAGAATAACGCTGTATTTGATATTCAACAAAAAAATTATGAGTGTCAGTGGTGACGAAAAAATCCATTATGATAACATTGGTGTCCATTTGAGCCTGTCTGTATCCTGTGGCCAATTACAACCTATTCATTTTCCTGACAACAGAGCCAATGATAATGGTTGAACAATAAAATAAAAATTATCAAATGATATAATGCATTATGGTAATGCATTTTTATTTAGAGTCTATCTTGTTTTCAGTGTCGTCTGATACATTTCCAAAATGCTTCAGTATTTTAGGGTTTTGCTTATTTCTGCTCATGCATTGATCTTGTGCAAACATTTTATTCATTGACACTATGTGAATGTCCTACCTATGCATTTGTGAGAAGTTTTGCTGTTTGTCGCATTGTGAACATAAAGAAGAGTGTAAAACCACAACTATTTCCTGAAAAATATTCTGGTTCCTTTAGCCTTTGAAAGAAACGATGACTGAATATTCTAATAATTATCAACTGATCAATTTTTTTTAATCATTTATTTTTTTGCCACATTGCACAGTCCAACCATAAACTACCCATCTAAACTCAGCATTTCATACTTTCCTGTGTAGTGTCCCTGTTTTAAGCAGTGAACATATAGCACATCAGTTGCTATTACATCAACCGAAGCACAAGTCTTACATTGACCTCCTAATGTAAACAAGTGATGAAGCGATGAAAAGAGGAATTACCCAGTGACCCTGCTGTCACCTGTCCGCAGTTTGTAGCAACTGCGTCTGAGCTGCAATTTGGAAAATTACACAATAAAACACCAAAAAGTATTTTCACATCTGCTTAATGGAGGCGGGAGCTAATTACCTTTCAATAATTGATAATGGAGCAGACCATTTTACCAATTTTGATAATGACTAACAGACAAGGGAGAAAATCAAAAACCGCTGCCATCTTTGCTATGTTAGCCATTTTTTGCATCTATTTTATCTGTCTGTGTTCATATTTTATATTTTGTTTTTATAATGTCATTACCTCATTGGCCAACTCGAGTAGGACAGGAGCAGTGGGCTGCGTCTTGGCTTCACTCAGATACCTTCATTATAACAAAGAACAACAACAGCAGTGAAAACACACACACACACACACATACACAGCCCTCAAAGGCAGACAAAAGGGTAGAGGGGACTAGACCAGGCTAGCCAAGACATGCTAATGTCCCTGATGACTTTGCCCTAGGTGGCATATGGCAGGCTCGCTGCGGTTAAAACAGCACTGCTTGAAGGGCTTCGAATTTCCTAGAAGGCAGACAAGCATATGATAGTTAGTTAACCCCTGCCGCCTAAAAAGGCTTTCTTCCCTCGCCAGCTATAAAACTACACACAGTCTCCATCAGATCCTACCCAGATCATCCCTGAGGTTTGTTGTTGTAACTGGATTACGTGCATTAAACAGCCTTGTTTTTCTCTGAACAGTGCTTTAATAAGACAGATAAAGGCTAATTGTGATATGCAAAACAGCATTCCCCCCTTTAAAGCCTATTTTTAATCCATATTCATTAAATTACACATAATCAGACCATCATGAGCTTGTGTAAGGCAATTGTCCAGCAGCTGATTATTTATTTTTCTGTTTTCAATTTGACAGAGCTTTAGCCCAGCAGGTGCAAGAAGTGGAGGTCTGGAATGAATCCTGGTGAGACTGGTGATTTGTTTGGAGGAGATTAGATCTGTCATGCCGGCCCACCTACTCTAATGTGACTTTGGCAGATCCCCTCTTCAGTCAAAGAATAAGGAAGACAAAGAGAACAAACAAAAGGGGAGTCGGTTTAAAAAAAAGAGGAAATAAAGCAACTTAAAAAATATAATGATAGAGCTGAGAGAAGAGACAGAGAGGCAATAATACTGTACCTCTGGTAGTAGCTTTCAATAACATCTGGCGCATGGTGTCTTGAAATTGTTCTTTTTGTTCGTTTCTGCCACAAACAGACGATCAACAGACGTAGCAACAATAAGCATAACAATAATCAGGGGTGGGAATTTCTAACTCACGGCACACACAGTAAGGACAACTTCATTATACTGCAATCCTGTGATACTTAAGATACAGTAAGAGCAACAAAGAACAATCACAGCATTCAGGTTCAGAGGAAAAACTACTCTGCAATGTCAAAAAAAAAAAAAAAAACACAGTAAACAATTTTTCATCACTGGACTTCATCACATTCATTATATCTCAGTCAGTACAGTATGTTCTATAATAATTGTGAGTAATGATTTTTTTCTGTCACTTTACATTTTAGGCTTTGTAAATCAAAACTGACAAGGGCAGACGAGGAATGAATAATAACTCAGAAGGTCAATATGCAACTATTTTTCCTCCCATGTGCTTACATTTGCATAGCTATTTCCAAGCTGTCTGTGAATATAAGCTCTGCAGTGATGTCTATACACATAACTGTTGTACAACAATATCCTTGTACCAGTTTCAGGGTTCTCCTATGTTCTTCGTTCCGTTTTGCCTCATCTATGTCAACAACTGTGTGCAAACCTTTAGAAACTGCGTCAGTAAGTGGCTCCAGTTAGAACACAAATACAAACTTTACCTGAGCATGCACATACATACATACATACATACGTACACACATATTGAACCTTTACATATGCTAATCCTATTTTTGAAATACACAAAAAAATCATTTAAATTACAGAAAACACTAGAATGTAGGAGCCTTGAGATAAATAGTCAGTCTTTTCTCAGCTGCCACTCATTTCAGAATTTCTATATCGTGAAGAAATATGACATTTGTGTTTCATTCAGCAGTATCTGTAAAGCTGAATGAAGACAATTAGCACAATTATGCAGAATAATTAGACATAGCAGGAACATACATAATAATTGTGAAAGGTCTTATATATTCTCTACTGATCTTTGCTTCCACCCCTGACAATAATAAAATAATAAAACAATTCAAGTTTTAAGTTCCAGTCAGTCTAAATAAAATGGAAAGTTGCTCAGCCTTGACTTCTCTTTCATGCTCTATTGTATTTGAACAAGTGGAAGAGATCTTGGGTCACAGTAATTTAATTTCAATAAGTTTGTTGAGGGTCAAAGTGTGCCACGGCAACCTTGTTCGGCACCACCATCCCCCTCTCCCCCCTTCACTCAAACCTTGTATTCATTTCCCCTTTCTCGATCAAACAATGACCCCATTCCACAGTCTACACCCTGACATTTCCATGCAATTCAATTGCCATCTTCACCGAAAGGAAGGAGGATGGCGGGGGGATAAGAGAGGAAGAGCATTGGTTAAAAAACAACTTATTTAAAAACTACTACACACAAAAAAAAAATGTAATTCCACAGAGACGGGCGGTGTGACTGACACCTGTCAGGCGGATGATAAATGACTCCATTTTCTGCCTGTGCTGCCTTCTGCCACTGGCGGCAGTGGCCATTTATCATCATCCGCTGTCAGCCGTGGAAAGCAGCAGTGACAGTGCGAGTCAGCAAACATTTAGCACACGCAGCCGCACTACACGGGGAAATTATTATTGTCAGAATAATAATGGTTTAGCATAATTTATTACAGGTCCACCAAATAAGCAGGGGCTAGATGTTATTAGACAGATGGATGGGAAGGCTTGGCAGACATCCACCGAGGCTCAGGCAGGCAAGGGCCCTCAACGTGAACGTGAGGAAGAGGAGGGGGTGGGGCGAAATAAACGTAGGGTATAGCGAGTGGGGGGGGGGGCATCCTCCAAACCAATCAGAGACCTGGCAGTTCAATTACAAAGAAATAAAGGGACATTCATCATTCAATTAGGCACCTGTCAGGGCTCACAAAGGAAGAAAACTTCTAACCTGGTACTCCAGGGAGAAGATGCTCAGAAGAGTGGACTGCGAGTGACTGGAACAAATAAAAGAAGGACAAAGTTAATTACCAGAGTGCATTGCACAGAGACAAAGGGAGAGGGGGAGCTTCAAAGCCGGGGCCAGCTGCCCTGTAATCTAAAAGAACATGAAAACAAGTGTGGCAAAGTTGTTCCAGATGAACACCTCTGACAAAGGATTCCCGCCATGATGGTGTTGGGGGTGGGAGTTAAGGGCAAGGTTGTGTTGTATGAGAAATGAGAAAAATATAGCCTGGTTTTTTTTTTTTCTTCTTTCCCCAATCATTCATGTATACCTTCTTCTTTCGTCGTCTCTGTCTTGCTAGTAAGTGTAGTGAAACTGCTTTTAATTAAAAGGAGTTTCATCAATTGTAAAAGTACATACAGACAAAAGCCTCATTACGGTCTAGTCTACGTTATTATCATTACTACATACACAGAGTTCAGTCAACATGAAAATACAATGGGATGCCGTTAGGTACTTGTATGCGTAACAGACTATGGTTCTCAGATGACCGAGAATTTCTAGCAAAGCACCATGTTGTCTGCTAGTTAAAGTTTTTTCAGTTTTAGAAATCATAAAGGTTTGACGATTGATAACAGCTGGAAAAAGGTTAACAAGTTAGCAGCAAACTCAGTCTTCCTATTCAACAACGAAATCATTACTGAAGTCACATCTGGAGAGAGATTAAACAGCATCATTGTCCCTCAAAGAACCTGACTGGAACTTAATTCAGGAGTTTAACGTCCATGGTTACTCTTCTGAACCATAATTAAATGAAATATAGACTTAAGAGTAAATATTAAAGCAAGGCTGAAAGAAATTTTTAAACATTTTTGGAAGTTAGACCATGATTTAACCAGGTCACAGCCAAACTATTCATCACCAAATTAAAGACAAATTACTCCATGCAAATGGCTAACGCAGTCCAATCACGAGCAGCAATATTCCTTGACGGTCACAATCCCCGGATCCACAGAATTCTCTTTGCAAAAGAGTGAACAGCACAGTGTATTAGTGTATGTTTGTGTGTAGAAATGCACGTCTAACACAAAGTTACTCCGCTTCACTGTCAGCGCTGGCATATGGGCCGCTCTGGAGCCCTCCCACTGCAACTGATGGGCTTTGAAAATGGAAACTTTCACTGCAGGAAGCTAGGACTCCCAGGAGTCGGTCAATTCCACGGGTTGCCATAAGCTACATTCATCTCCAGCTCCAGTCAATGTCAAACACCTGGCAGAGAGAAGCGGACCTGAAAAAAAAAAACTAAAAAAATAGTCAGCTCAGGCAGGGACTTCACCACAGCCCGTCCGTATTCTTTCCCAACCCCCATAGTATCCTTTGAGTTGGAGATATTTAAAGCAGTGACAGATATTATTCTAATTGGATGGTACATACCGTGCATCCATCCTGCATACAAACAAAAAGACACCAAAACCACAAACATATACACACACGCACATATATATGAAACCTGCTCGGCACTGGTCTCCGGTGGGTTTGTGTCCCCATATAGAGCTCTCACTACACTTGATTGTTAAATTTAATGGACTTTTCGTTACAAGTCACATGAGAATGGTAAATAACAACCAAAGCCTCGTGCATTGAAATATTGAGTCTGCATCAATCACGATAAACCCAGAAATAAGCGTGAGACATGTAAACAAAGCCAATGGAATCTTGAAACATTGATTTTTGTCCCAGTCTGACATCACATCCCAATAAAAACAATCCAGCCTGTGGAATATTTAAGCACTATTTAATGCATTACCCCCTTCATCACATGCCAGGTTAAAACAGTTTTTACTGCTCCGGCTGGATAACTCTTTACTACTTCAACTGTTGAGTCGTCAAGCGTGTGAATGTTGTCAACCACTAATGCTGTTGAAAATGGGACTGAAAAAATGTTTGAGGCAAAGGAGAACTCGGAAAACACTGCCATCTCAGCATAAATTCACAATGATGCTTAGGGATGAAGGGGCCACCGCAATTAAGTGGCCCATTAAATGGTCAACTGTCAACATGTGGACACTTAAGGGAGGAGAAAAAAAATTCTTCTACACTTCAGCTTGGCACCTGAGCATTTCAACAACATTACAGCCTTATTGTTGGCATGGGACCATCACGATCCCCCTGTTGGAACAGACATCTGTTAGGTTTTAAATGGATTACTCTCTATAATGAGCATGATTACTGCTTAATTGCTAAATCTATACCCCTGTTAACTTTAAAGGGACATAAACTGCTCTTAATATCTGGAAAAACATATCTGTTTCAAAAACACTCAGAACTTCAGGAACTTGTTTTTTCTGTCTGACTTCAATCAGTTTTTTTGCTGGCAACAAAACTAGACAAAAGCACCAGAGCTGGTGAAAAAAAAAAAACAACAAAAAAAGCCAGAGGACCCGAAACGAAAGCAAATATTTGAGAAGGTTTGAATAAAAAAATAAGCAATTACAGCTTCAGCTTTGAGAAAGTCTGTGGAGTTTTACACCATGATCATATTTCCTAATGTCCCCTTTTCCATTTAGCTGACACCAACAGTACGTTACTACTGACTTTCCATTAACGTATATCCATCCTGTAATCTCCAGGGCCCAGTATCCTCACTTCATACTCAAAAGTGAAGCAAACTGCAGTTGGACAATAAAAATTAGATTCTGACTCACCAATACCATTATACTTCTACTGAAAGTCATCCACTTTTACATGTCACAGTTACGTAATTCAACCTATGAATTAAATAAATAATTAAATAAATAAATAGTCGTTTTCAGCTGAGTGTAGCCTTGATTAGACCTCCATTCCTTCACCACAGATAACTAGTTTCACTGTGGGAATGGAGCCAAATTCAGTTGTTAGATTTCAGTTATATCAACCAACCTACCGGGCTGAGAAGACCACAAATCCAAACAGGTCTGTATATATAGAACAAACAAAGATTATTTCTACTCTGTTATAAAGACTATGAGAGATTTCTCATGTTTTGCAAAGACAAGACACTACATTAACAAGTGATTTTTGGGGGATTGCGCTAGTTGTCATTTATTTTTTGCAAAACAGAATCTGCATGTTGACTTCATCAGATTTGTTCATCTTTGAGCTTTCTTCTAAACAGACATTTATTTTTTTTAAATGGATAAAAATGATTCAAAGCGTCACTGTCACATCACACAACTATTACAAACATAAGCAATGGCAGAAGCAAAGCCCTTCACAAAACAAGGACTGAATATAACCAAGTGTGTGAGTGCATCCTACTTAATTAACTTTAATTTATGACATGAAGATAAGGTTAATCAATTTAGCTACAAACCAGTTTTGTGTTATTTTTTTACAGTAGATAATACCATAAATGAAACTTCATTGCAAGAAGAATATGTGACACTGCCATGCATCCTCACAGTGACCTTTATGTGAAGAGGAAGGGGGGGAAACAACTACAAAGCCTTTCCTCTTGGATATAATTTAGAACATGGGGAAACAGAAGGTTGGGAGACAGAAGAGTGGTTAGGGAATCATTCACTCTCAACCTAATTACCCTTCCTTACAGCATAAGACAGAGCATTAATATGTACTGGCACCCAAAATAGTAAAGCCGCAGATTAAATTAAAAACAATTAGGGACTTTTACTTTGTCATTGAGCTGGTATGCCTGTCTGGCCAGTGCTTTAGGCTCTATTAAGTCAGAATCTCCTCTGCTTATGAATGTGACAAATCCAAGTGTAAATGCATCTTTCTGTGCATTCGCTGCCCATCAGTGTCTTATGTGTACAAGGGGAAAAAAAAAAAAAACTGCAAGAAATTCCCATCAGCCTAATTAATAGGAGGAAGGGGAGAAATCAAGCTATTAATTATATTCAGAATCTTCCTATTAACAAATAATTAATTATAAACAATAGCTGTAATTTAGGTAATGAAAGCCACCTGGCTAATGGCATTGGTGTCATATGCTGCAACAGTACCAAGCATTTGGTGGATCTGCATGCATGAGAGTTGCATGGTGCGACTCTTCAGGGCATGGAACTGGCTAATTGAAGCAGCACATATTTTTACTAATGGCAATGAAGCTATTTTGAGAAAGGAAAGGCGTTGGATGAAATTGCTCAGTCTTAGAAAGGTTTCTTCATTTGAATTCTGCCGATACAAGCATGTCTTCGGTTGGTATTGTCCACTAAAACTAACCTGGCATGTGTATGAACCACTTGTATACCTCAGTCGAGCGTGCTCACAATAATATGTTCAGCATTTACTTTTCATCTGGATCAATATTTTCCAAAAAGGAAAAGAAAAACAATTCAGTGTGATTGAAGCACGTTGGATATGCAAATGTAGCTAATTACACATGCTGACAGGCTAAATGCTAACATCTGTTTTCTCAGCTAAGCCTACCGCCATCAGTGGCAAAAACAAATGTGTAGTAGAAATCTCTATGCGTTAATGCATAAATGTGATGTATTTTGACAAGAGATAGAAACAAACATGCATCTCAGTGTCACGCAGCTTCAAACAAATACTTGCACAATGAGCGCACGTGTTTGCCACGCAAATTATCTCGACTATTTTCTGTGCAAAAACAATAAACTTCTTTCTGTTGGTCAGAAATTCATGTAAAATATTCTTATTAATTCGTATTAAGATGAGTAGGGCTGCCATAATAAACAAAATTTTGGTTGATTGAATACAATGCAAATCATGAATTTCTGTCGTCCTTTTCCTGCTCATTTTTTGCTACGGCATAAGTATATCAATGTAGCATTAAATACATGACGAGGTCTTGTCAAAAAGCCACTGGTCTGGATGATAGAACATTGATTCAAGCTCTTCATACATAGTAGTGGACTTTTGCTGGTGTTTCCAGTCTTATACAGCTTAACATGTTTGGTATCTGTACTAAAACTTCAACATGCACAGTTTATTAAATTAATTGTCATTGGACATATTTGAATTTTGGCATTTATTATGTATACATTAATATCTGGAACAGCTGTAATTTTTTCTGGATTTCCACTCAATTTTTAATGCACAAATTGCAGGTGGAGAAAGCGCTTTTAGACTTAATCAGAGTTGGACTGATATCAATCTACTCAAATATGCAAATCCTACCATTGAAATGTACAACAAAATGATTCAAACCAACAGAAGTTCGGCACTTCCATAAGAAACCATAGAAATGCACTATAGGAGAGTGAAAAAAAATACACTATAGTATTTTTTACACAATGACGTAAGCAATTGTGTGACTTTCTAGGCAAATTTGAACTCCATTAAAGATAACAACATTCTCAATGAATGCGGTAATTGAAGTCAAAGATGAAGGGAAGAGGATCAGCATAGAAAGAATGAACCATGAATGAGCAGTGAATGTCTCATGATCTGGTCATCTCTTGGTAAACAAGCAAAAACAGAGACACAATTACAATATATATTTTTAAAATTAAATACAACACATTCTAGTAAAATGTACCAATTTCTCAAGCTTAGCTGCTTAATACTGGACATAAAAACTATATGAAAATATGATGAAAAGGGCATTTCTTTTAGCTTAATGTAATGGGGTTTTTTTTACAAAAATGAAAAAAGGCAACTCATGGTTATGCAAAATAACTGCAATTAACTCAAATAACTGTGAAAAGACAATTATACTAAATATAACGTACATTATGTTGATTACCAAGTTTGTGATGCATGTTTTCACTAGTTTCATTCCATCTATTTACAAAAATGCAGAGAAAAAAATGATGCTCCATTCAAGTGTATTCCCCTCTGAAAAGAACAAACAACGCCTTCCAGCCTTCGGGGGACAGAGATGGTTTTAGAAGCACAATGGGGCATCTCACAGCCGACTACTGTCCCAAGAAGAAGAATATGACCCCCTACCCAGCATCCTTATTCCAATCTTTAAAACTTCTGTCAACTGAGGTGCTCTGAGATGTCACAACTGTTAGAAAATGAAGGGGAAAGAAGAACCCAAAGGTCCAACAATCAGGCCCTTAATTGTGATTCTTCCTGAAACCTATGAAGATCTTCATGACTCTGCCTGTGACAAAACAAGGTTACGGCCATTATAGTACGTTGCCTTTGCGATTGCGTAATTATCATCATTGCTGTTTCTGCAAATTCCCCGTTGAAAATTGAAAATGAGGTGCGTGTTATCCATCAAGCGGCGAGTGTCCACTGGTCTGGCAAGAAAACACATTACACTGACCAATTGCCTCGTTCCCCCAAGCATAGCTGGGGCACTTGTACCATTCTGGGCAATTTGTTTCATTCGTCTCCTGCAATTGATCCTAGTATGTAAAGGGAAACCCAGGGCAAGGGCTGCTGCTGTCGTTAGATGATCCGTTGTAGGGAAGGATGTAGGCTTCCTTCTGTGCATGGATGACTTGGGGTTTGAGGAAGCTCTCTTCAAAATTCCAGCACAATATGCTAATTTTATGAAAAGCGGTTGATTTTCCTGAATTTTGTGGTCTAATCTAACATTTGAGGCCTAACACCAAAAACCGGGATAAAACGATATTAATAGTCCTCTGTCATTTCTGGTCACACTACATAGAACTTCAGATTCTTTCCTTGTTGTTTAATCAATGTTAATTTGTAATTATTACACAAGATTGCTAAAGATTACCTCAGGACATTGTGTTCATCGATGAGCATTCACATATCGCCTTTTCTTGCCAACGTCAATGAGCAATGTGAAAATCTAAACCTAAAACTAAATTAGGATGTAATTTCATATTGCATGGTAATTGTGGTATCACCTATTTACAATAATATTATGATGTACATTGTTCAGTTGCCTTTTTTTAGGGTCACAGTTTGTTCTGTTTACATTATCGGCTAAAGTCAGTTTTCACTTTTGAATATTTTATCTGTCGATTTCTGAAATGTCCCTCCGATCCAACCAACACTGCAAATAATGATATTCTTATCTTCAACTTTCATTCAGTCCCTTTCAACACTAAAACAATAATTTTACAATTATGGTTATTATAAAAATGAATCCTGTAACAACAGTAATTATGTGAAAATCCTGTGTTTGTTCAAACCTGAAGCCCCATGTTCCTATGCACGGTTTCAATAAGTGCAGGGTTTATTTAGTTTTCTTCTGGGCTGCCAGGTTGGTGCCCCTGCTAATCGCTATAAGCAACACCATGCTTAAGCAATGGGCTGCTTACCTCAGTGGTTTTAGCCCAATGAGCCGAAAAGGGTTTACAATCTATAGAATGTGCTTGGACAACGTCCCTACGATATGAAGAGGAAGTAGTCATTCCTTTGCTTCCTAATCAAGTAATTGATTGCATCTATTATTCATGAACTCCTTAGTCTGACATTAGGTTGTAAAGTCAGCACAGCTTCTCTTCTTACTACATCTCTCCTCTCTGCTTACACTTCATTCATCCCTTCACCCTTCCAAAGCTCATCTAACCACATAAAGCTGTGGAATTAGTTTGCCAGCCTCGGAGCCTTCAAGGGTTGCACCTCTAAGCCCCAACTGCCAGTTTGTGTTTTGTTCAATACGGGCAGCCAGAGGCACGAGTCTGGCGACCGGAGGCTGTGAAGGGCAGCCCTCGCAAACCTACACGAGATCAGTCTCTGGGTAATGTCATTGCCACTTCCAGGCTACGAAACAGCCATGGAACTAAGATGAAAAGCTGAACTACTCACCCACAGAAACAATAGCAGAAATAAAGGTGAAATCTGGAAACATTCAACAGAAAATTTAGCAGCGGCAGCACTGTTTACATATTTCTAATATAACAAACTTTACGGTGATCGTTTCAGAACATATTATCTCATTATAGATTCTCCATCACCAACTCAACTGACAGAACAAAATGTAGCCATCATCAAACATCAACATTATCCATACTTGCGGTTTAAAGAAACTCGCAAAGGGGGCTTTTACATCATCTTATAGCTTTTCAGAAAAAAATAGAGAATTATATTATTATTGGTATTGATGGCTTAAATATTTTGTTTTAGCCATTTTGTTTAGCTTTATCAAACAATATTTTGTTTGATAAAGCTACTGCTTTTCAGGGTGTTAAATTTAACTACACAATAATAATAATAATAAATACCATACAATAAATACCAGGTCAAGTCTGCTACATAAAAAAACACATGCACATGTTGAGTAAATATATATATTTTTAAGTGATTTCTTTTGCTACTAAAGTCATGTAGAGATTACCGATGTAATGCTTTCAGCTGGTTACCAAATCCTACTGTTTAACCAGCATGTAAAAGAGAGATAAACACAGTAGCTACGATAAATAATCAATGAGAGAGTCACAAAGCTTCATCCTGAGCCTAGATATTACCATCAAAAACGGATCTGCAGCCAAGAAATCACCATATCAATGGCACATACCACAACAACCCTGCCCCGCGCTTTCCTCCGGAAGATCATGCTAGATAAACCCCGAATAACAGAGAAATTAACAAATGCTTGACATTTGCTCAACATCCATTATTCTGACACTTCTTCAGAATTTCAAAAGGCTGAACGCATGCTTAATCAACATTCATATTCCCAGAGCGAGCCCCGGCACCATATTGCAGCCCGCCTCAGTGCTGATGAAAACGGCACATTAGGGCCCGATTCGAAAAACGTTCAGGGACTCCTCACCGGGGAGCTGAGGGAGTGTGTATGTGTGAGTGGATAAAGAGAGGCATTTCTTTTTTTTTTTTTTTTTGGGAGAGGATGTTTCACAGTCAACTTTTTAAGCATCCTCCAAAACAGAGGCATCTGTGCTCTTTCAGCACACCTCCCACTTCCACAAGCCATATGAGGAGTGTGTTGAATGGTATTCTAAAGTGTGTGTGTGTGTGTGTGTGTGGGGGGGGGGTAATCATTACATCCAAATTCATTCATAATACAGCACAGAAGGACACAGAGGACTCTCACGTTCCCTCCCTCTTTTCCGTGCCCTCCTTCCACAGACTCCCTCTGGGGACAAAGGGTGGAAGGACCGGGGTCCCCCTTCGAGACCCAAGGGAAGCCAGGCAAGGCCTCAGAGAGCAGCCCATCATTTCCAATTCTAATATGTGGCAAGAGAAGGACCTGATGGGACTGATGTCACATTTTTGCCCACACCGGCTCACGACGAGCCCCCTTCAACCCCCCCCTTCTCCCCTTTTGGCTGCCTAGCAGTGGTCCAGATACTAGACAGGACACCATGGCTGGCTAAGAGGAGGGCAATGAAGAGAGGGCAAGAGTGGGGGTTGATATTTGCATGTCCCTTCATTGTGAGAGGGGGTAAAAAGTGACAGCACCGTGTCCAATTCCCCCCCCCCAGAGCAGCTAGGGCCCGGCGAGAGAGGCCAGGCTGACAGATGACTCCCAACATCTGTGTTATGCAGCCGTTACAGATGAGGGAGTCCACATCGCGATCTTTCTCTTTCTATCTGTCTGCGGGACCCTCCCTCTCTCCTCCCACTACCCATACTTAGAAGACAAGAAAAGGACTGACAGACCTTCCGTGGAAATTATTTTGAAATGGTCTGTGACAATTATTTTGTTCAAAGTTAAAATTTTCCACCCCTTTAGTAACAAATCAGAAGCAATGATCATGAGATGGTTTTGGATTTAAATCAGAATTCAAGGTCTTGAGAAGAATGGCTCCGTGGTCACAAAGCTGCGGCTCAAATCTAATGAATCAATTGCAGCTTAATTTGAGTAACAATTATGGCAAGAACGTGATCAAAACCAATTAGCAAAAGCAAGTAAATATTAGCTAGCCCTAACACAATCACTTAATGGATCAGTGTTATGTTTCACTTTGACATGTGGAACCCCAGAATGTACAACATTAAAACCAACTAATTCATCTTGTTTTTAGTTTAAACAATTTATTTCAGTAGTTCATCAAAAATGAGAAAACATGAAATATACTCTGAAAAAAATTATTCGCTATTATAACTTAGCATGTGCTCGATGTCATCTGAAAAAATACTAGTTATATTCAGAAAGTTAGAGCATGTGGTATGACCTCAGAGATAATAAGCTAATTAACAAACATGATATAATAGGCCTCGACAGTCTTGCAACGAGAAATTTCTTGAATCAAATCAATTAATTCTCTGATACATTGATAGCAAATAATGAGATCCTCAACCTCAGACAGAATTGTGTTTTATGTTACAACCTCCTCAGTATCAATGATGTAGAAGGCAGATTCTAGTACAAAAAATAATTGTATATATAAAATCAAGGCCAGGGCCACATTCAAAATAAATCAGCTTGTTTTTAATAAAACCAGTACAAAACTTTATTGAAATATTTGTAATCACATTATTGATTAAAATAAAGCTTTCAACAATATAGGATTTCAGTTTCCATACTGAATTCAAAAGTGTGTAATAAACACTAGTGAAATAAATTAAAAATATATTAAATACTGTATTGTAAATATTGTAACAACTGAAAACAAATGAATGAGTATTATTTTCTGTGTTTGCATTTTTTATTTTTTTTATTTTTTTATTTTATTTTATTTTTTTTTAATTGTCTGTTTGCACAGAGAGGGGGGTGGTTTGGGTGGGAATGTTTTTAACACGTAAAGCACTTTGCGATCCACTTGTCTGTATGAAAAGCACATTATAAATAAAGGTTGACTGATTGAAATAAATGTCTTACTTTTGCATTTTAAGCATTTCTCCAGAAAGGACACAGGGACGTTGGAATAAGACAGAGATGCTCCTGCTAGAACGTGTTTTCCTTTTTAGAAAAAATAAATAAATAAAACATTTGCACATAATGACGACTACCCTATAAATTTGTGAAACTTACAAATAAAAACCCAACAAGCTTAAACGCAAACTTTGCTTGTCCACTGGGAATAATTACCATTCCATCTAGGTAAAGTTATTTAGAGGATGCTCTCCCCATTGATGTTACTTTAATTTAGCATAGATAGGTCTGAGCAATATGAAAAGATGCTGTTATTTGTGATGTACAGGGTTGATATTAGTCTAAATTAATTCCAGTATGTGGTCCGGAAGGTTGTAGTTGTTCAAAAGATCTTATACTTGCATAAATCTCACACAACGCTACTCCCTGATTGCCAAGAATAATGATTTTAAAGTAACACTGTGTCATCTGCCACAAAATATATAAAAACATAAAACACAGAACCACGCTGGCAGGAAATATGAGTGTATCGTTCTCTCAAAATTGTCTGCATCATTTGCAAATGGCCCAGTGTGAGGTAAAATGATTCAATATCCAGATCCCTGAGTTAACTATCTCTCTGAGTATTGCAACCCATCCTGTCTGTAGGCCAGCCCTTCAACACAGGCCCGTCCTCAGCCAACCACCCAACCTCCCCCACCCCCCATTGACACTGAGACCCCAGACTCTGACAGCAGAGGAGCAAGAGAAAGTGTACACCGCCACCCATTAATGCTGCTTTAAAAGAGC
>JAPTHA010000016.1:14652871-14665400 GCA_029814585.1 Gymnapogon annona | reverse complement strand
AGGAGGAGGGGGAGGAGGGTGGGCTCGGAAGTGCAGCAGTTGTAGGGGTTTTCTACCTCTTGTTGCCTTCGTGCTTGATTTTCCTGCCACTTTTGTGCGCCAAACTTTTGGCATTTCTTGAAAGCATAAAGACTAGTTGGAGCTTTGAAGTGATCATAAAGTCAATCATGTTGGCTTGAATTACCCAGCAATCTCTGTCAGTCCATCCTTCGCAGCCGCTACGCAATGAGACGTGTGTGGGAGTGGGGTGTAGACGTGTGTGTTTTTTGTGTGTACATATGTAGGCCTGTGTACATTACGTGTGTATTGTAAACGCGCGTGGAGACGTGAAGTCAGAAATGAAAAGTAGGGGCAGAGAACTTGATGGAAAGCCTTGATTCTGTGAATTTTTGACACATTAGTCACTCGGCGGAAACGAGAAACAACATAAAAAAATATAAGTTTCTATGGAAATGAATGCATTCCTCAGATAGCTCTAAAAGCAGCAACTTAAAACAAAGACCACAGGAGGCGGGGCAATAATTAAAATGCCCTACAGGTCCGACTGACTCTGACACTTCTTTATGAATCGCTACTAATCGAAGAATGTTGGCGGGAATTACTGTCACTTGTTCCGATTTGTATGCATGACAACCTTTTTCATCTCCAAAGAATACTAGACCCCACAAGGTCTTTACATCGTGGGCAAACATTTGCAATTATGATGAACTCCGTGGCTTATCTCAAAAGAAACAGGTTCTTACTGATGGACAAGTAGACATTTTAATGAAATAAACTGCTTTGAGCTGATGAAATAAAGATTGCTCCACCTCAGGGCACACTTAAATTAAATTATCAAGATGACTGCATGCATGCTGCTCCCATTAACTCAGGTATGGTTGCCTAGTCTGGCTGCACTTGTTCAATATTGTGAAGCAACTATTGTATAGAGCGGATGAGGCTGCGGTTCACTATCACTGAGTTTTTGTCCTCTGCATCAGAGCTTCTAATGTCACAGCAACGGCCCATGCGGTTGTCCTCCGAGAATAGGTTTCATGATTTCCAGTGAGTGGAACCCAGAAAACGAAGATTAAAATACTTGTGTGAATCTTGCATTTTCTTTTCACAGACTTACAGTCCTATAAACCAGGTTGAACGTGGCATAACTGTGATTGCAACTGTGCTTGTGTGACGGTCGTTTCAAGAGTCTGCAATGTGTGAATCTTATACACTTCCTTAGGTTACAAGTGTAATTAAAAGAGCAGAAGGAAAAACTGTGCACCGTCTGTGTGTTCATGCAGAATACAGTCGTGAAAAAGATGCAGAAGTAACATATATCAGCTGTTCAACGAGACATGTAAGTACTTTGGCCATTGTAAACTAATCCCTGGTGTCAAGGATCTCATTATCATGTATATTCAGTAAAATATTGTAATTTTATTTATTTATTTTAAAAATCGTCACAAATTACAGGACTATTAATTGGAAACTGTAATTTTAAACGTTAGAGTTGATAATACAGACTTAAAAAGTATTCCCTATGAAGTATCTATTGATTTTAAGGCTGTAACTAGAGTCTACCCGCTTTAACCCTGACTGTAACTAAATACATGTACTCATATTTGTGTGTTGTATATATGTTCCATGTATACTGTTACCCCCGAACACTGCATCTTGGCTTTCAGCTGTGACTCTCCTCTTTCTGTTTTACTCTCTTCACAAAGGCTAATGTTTAAACCACATGCCGTCCCCAGAGGCGGAGAGAGTAGAAACTGTGATGCATGCAGTTTTATGTCTGCAGATAAACATGGAGCCAGTGGCTTTGACAGAAGCCTCTGGAAGGAGCCCAGAGTCCTCTGCCTTAAAACAATGTTGGTGTTGGGGCGAGGAGGACTGTGACTGGCAATGGGAAACACCTGTGCAGGGGTGAAGAGACGGGCAGTGTGTGTGTGTGTGGGGGGGGGAGCGGGCAGACTACCACTTTTAAAAGAGGAAGGGGAAGGCAGTAGAGAGTTATAAAGCCAGTCGGGAAGACGGCCGCGTTCAAGCCATTTGCTGCTGCAAAGCGGAGGTCTGAGGAAATTAGTTACAGTAATGTCTTGGTTGTTGCCTCTTAAATTTTAACACACATGTGCAGGCGGTACGGCGGCACGGTGCCTAGGCCCGGGGCTCCGCCTAAAAGTAGGGCTGTGCATTCAGGCATATTCAAGATACATTAGTCGTGACCATCAGAGTTACAGCTTTGGGGATGGTGGAAAAAAAAAAAACACAAAACACAGTGGAAAACTTCATTCAGAAATATGAGTTCAATATAGAGCTATGTTTCCCGGTGGTATTATGGGCTGATACGGCCTTCGCCCCAAAGTTTCTGTAATTTAAACAAAATCATTCTGTTCTAGTGTGATGACAGACAAGTGGAGCTTGGGCTCTGAAGTCACAACTGTACAAGGGTTTTTTTTAATATATTTTTTTTTTGTATGTAATTGCACAGAAGAATAGAAGAATTTTGTTGTTGTGTTTGGTTTTTAACAATTTTTTTGTAGGTGTGTTTGGTTTATAATATTTTAATCAGAAAAATCAAAACCCATGTTTGTTTGTTGCCCATTTTCTTATCAAAATTGATTGATTAAATGTACATTATGTGATTTCCACATTACACTTCCCATCACAATAGCAACTATGTTTGACAATATTGTGTAGAAACGTAAGAGCACAGGAGACGTACATGTAGTTAATGTGAATCGCAATTACAAATGAAAAGTTTATGAACTAACTGTTATTAAGTCAGCTAATTTAAGATTAAACACCAGACAATGGCCCATTTAATGGACAGTAAAATAACATTACCTTACATTTTGAGAACAGATTTCACTCACATGTTGTAGCAGACCAGATGGATATTGATATATATTAAAGAATTAGCTTTCTGGTGGATAATAGTGTTACAGAATACTGTGGAAATAACCTAAAAATGGACAACATGGTCAAAATAAAGTTAGCTGTTTGTATTTTTTATCCAGCAGTGGTGTGACACCCCATAAAAAACCTATTACACTGTTTTTTATTGATGTTTTTTTACCATATAAGGAAACCTAATAAGCTGAATACACAATACAATAAAACCCATAAGAGTCTGTGTTGTTTTCATATATTTTGCACTGCAGTATATTGTACCTTAAAGGTACCGTGATAATGATTTACATGTATTATTATGCTGAAAATAATTCTCTGTATAACAAAAGAGGTAGCTCCTCTCTTCAGGCATGGCAGTTTTATTGGATTTTAAATGTAACCTGGCTTTGAAAAAGTATCCGTACAGTATAAACATGCACATCCCAGACGATATGAAGAATACACAAGGCAGCATTATTTTCACAGCCATCACTCTGCTGTACATCCATCAGCCTCTCCTCACCGACCCAGCGCTCCACCCTCCCGTCAGGTTGATCATTCCATCTCCTGCTTCTCTATCCTGAGGTGCCTGCTGTCAATTTATCAGGCTCTTCCTTTTAATTTTGTACGTTCCTCAGTGTAAGCATCCATCTCTGCTGTCTGCAGCAGCGTTTGAGGGTTCAGAGCGTAGCAGTGTGAGAATAGGTTGACGTGTAGCCTACAACGAACACGGAAAAGCAGGTTGAAATGGAGTAAAGGCTGGAAGTAATACAACAAAATCCTTCACTGTGTAACCTCTATATTTTGCTTGGATAAACGGCTTCTCGTTGCAAGTGTGCAAACTTTGATTCTTAAAACAAAGATGGAACTTTTTTTGGGGGTGAAAAATGTCACAATACTTAAAAACAAATACACAAAATTCCATTTAAATATACAGTAATTGATTTAATTTATGAACAAAGGTCATGTTTAAAGGGATTTCCAAGTTTGACAAATTACTCTTGTCTTAAATCAAACCACTGGTTTGCATTTAGCAAAACCATATCACGTTATTGAATAGGATACATTTTTATTGTCGTTGTACAAGGTACATTGAGATTAAAATGATGTTGTTTGTATAATCACTTGAATAATTTGATAACTCCAGACATCAGATAATGATCGAAACGTTAGTGTGTATAAGATTCACGAGTCACTACTCCAGAAAATTGACTAATGAAAACAATGCCAATGATACAAACCTCTCTTAAGCATGCATGGATATTACATCACACACCTTGAAGTGGACTGCTGAGGTAGTTTATTGTCACACTGTGTTGCATTGAGTCTGGATCAGAAGCTATAAGAGAAATTTTAAAATAGACTGTATTGTCACTTATATTTATGTTTGTACATTTTCTGTATTATATTTATGTCTGTACATTTTCTGCATTAAATGGTAAACCTACATCTTGTATATTCAACCCATAAATAACTCATCGGTGGTGTTAGTCTCACCAATTCTTACCAATAAGGAGAAATGAAAGAGTGTTATAGGAATCAGGAATAAGCGTATATATAATGACAAATACACTCCCATTACACACCGTTGCTCCTCATTGCATTTGACACATTCATGGTTTGAAAACACTCTAGTTCAGTACTAGATATGACATACAGGCCTAAAGTATCATAAATTCAATCTTAATTCAGAGCACCCTAACCTTTTTTTCCCTTTTTTTTTGGACCCATAATCTGCTCTTCATCTCCTCATCACTCTATCTCCTCTCCTACTGTTTCTCTGTGCATCAAGCAAAATTAATTATTGTATGTTTTATTTTATGAAGGTGTCAGGATGAAATGATGAATGGCTTGTAATATCAAAAGATTAAAGACACAATACAATGAAGGATGGGGCTGCTTACACTGTGGTAGCGCTTACATGTAGAAACATGTACACACACACACACGCACGCACACACTAAATGCACACAGTCTCTGGGGCCATTGATATCTGGTTTCATATTTGATATTAACTTAGTGGGGGAGCGATTATGGCCCCAACGCCATTATCAGTGGTAGAGGGGCATAATAGAAGTGAACTTTTCAAAAAGGTCTTTATAATTGCAGCCTGGGCCCATCTTGATAAAATTCCATATTGATATGTACACTGTTCCCCTCATTACGGCCACAGATGAAAAAGAACATTTCAGCATTCTTTAATGAGCGCGGCACCAGTGAAGGTCATCTTAATGGGGTTCAACTTGCTGTTGGGAGCCAGAGGTAATATTCTAATGAGAAAGAGCCACCACACCACTCTAGTAATTCTGTAATTGCACCCATGGATGCCATTTTATTGTGGTCCGTGCACTGTTATTGAAGTCCTTTGTTGTCATTTTGCAACATTGCTCGTTCTCTCTGGTCTGGTTTGGCGGTCCAGCCGGTGCCGGTGCACACGCAGATATGGACACATGGATACGCACACACGGATACACACACGTGGATATGCACACGCTGATCCTCACACACGGATACGCACACAAGAATACACATGCTTTCATTACCATATTTCAAATCCACCGCTTATTGGAAGCTACAGTTTATTCATTGCTTACTTATGGGTGGAGGGACATCAGAGCCACCTGGCAAAAACTATGAATATTAACCCCAGTACGCAGCGGCGTGGCAGGGATGTTGGTGTGCATTTGGGCATGTGTTGGCCATGTCTGTCTGGTTATGCGACAACTCTGACCTTGCTTGAGTGCACTTGTGCATCTGAAAATAAGCAAAAATCAACATGGGCCCCGGGCTCTTACACCAAGTCTTTATTTACACGCGTATTATAGAAAAAAAAACTAAACTTACATTGAATTTTGTGTGGATTTTAATGTACTGCGCAAATTAAGTGTGCATGATATGACATGAAGTGGGGATATACGCTGCATTCATTTATTTTTGTTCATTATTTATTTATTTATTTATTTTACTTACTGATATGATCTTATTTAAAAATCAACTCCTCTTCCTCACAGTTTTTTTTGGTTGTTTATCCTCATCCCTACTCCTGAGCTCCTCAGTGCCTCCATGTGATCTTCTACAGCAGATACAAAGCAGTATCATTGGTGTAGCAATATAAACAGCTCATGACCAATGAACAGCCGGCTGCCATACAGTAGCAACACAACATTAGTGCAGATGAATCCACCATATTTAACATTTAATACGGTAGAGAAATATCCTCAAAATGTGTATGACGCAAATTTCCTAACACCAACTAATAAAGGTACGAGTAAAAAAAAAAAAAAGAAAAAAAAACGCCTTCACCAAATCCTTCAATGACAAATTCTGCTGAGATGACACGTACAATGGTGACATACTTTTCCTGTTTGGGTTGCATTCTTTTTTCCATGCACAAATTATACATCTGTTCACGTGTGCACTTTTTCTAGCAAATGTCGCTATATCACAAATTTCCCAAAGCCGACACTGAGAGTATGTAATCCTGCCTGTCCTTTCCTCTGCTGAGCTGTTTTCCTTGAGTCCCCACTGAACTGTGCTGACAAGACAAATGGACATACAAACGGCACGTGGCAGCCATCTGCGGTTGCTAGGTGGCCTTTCTTTTCTTAACAACCCACACATTGGTTCTAAACAGAAACAGAGCCGTGTGTACTGTACCTCTGACACCACATCGGATCTTATTAGCTGATCATCAAGCTGCAGAGGTTTGAGTAGGTCAACACAGTGCACTTTAAACGAAGTGACTATTTTTGGTCATTTCCAGACACTTATTACAAGACCGTGACAGCCACAGTTACAGTGAGGACAGCGAGTCAAGAACCTGAGTGTGCAATGTGGTCTACAGAGTGTGTAAGGTCCAATGTGGTCTACGGGGTCTGTAAGGTCTAATGTGGTCTACAGAGTGTGTGAGGTCCTTTGTGGTCCACGGATCTGTAAGGTCCAATGTGGTCTACGGTGTCTGTAAGGTCCAATGTGGTCTACAGAGTCTGCAACGTCCATTGGGGTCTATGGAGTCTATAATGTCCAATGGGGTCTACAGAGTGTGTAAGGTCCATTGTGGTCCACGGGTCTGTAAGGTCCAATGTGGTCTACAGGGTCTGTAAGGTCCAATGTGGTCTACAGGGTCTGTAAGGTCCAATGTGGTCTACAGGGTCTGCAAGGTCCCTTGGGGTCTATGGGGTCTGTAAGGTCCAATGTGGTCTACAGGGTCTGCAAGGTCCAACTCTGCATGAGCAGTGAGTACATCTGCTTTGTTTGGTACATGTAGTAATGGTACTAATGTAAGTACAGATTTTCAAAGGGTTAATGTACATATGCGTGCGTGTGTGCGTGTGTGTGTGTGTGCATAGAAAATCAAGTTACCATATTTGGATCCTGCCCATATATGCCCTGAAAAAATCTAGAAGAAGTATCAGGACATATATGGGCCGTGATCCAAATATGGTACCTTGATTTAGAACATTTTTACAAAAGTAAGAAAGGCTTGTTGTGTCCTCCAATAACACATTACGGTTGAAATAATTTTTACGAGTGGTATAAAGGGTTAAGCCATTTATTAAGAAGAGCTGGACGTTGATGGGAGTTTTATGAAATGTCTGATAATGTATTCGGATGGAAAATAGCACTTCAGCTAAAAAGTGTTTTTTAGAAAAGGCAGATTCATACTTCACCCTTCCCCTCATCCCCTGCTATTACGCCCTTGTTTGTAGTTCACGTCAGCTTAAACAAGACCTTTACATTTTTTCACTATGACTTGTATGCACTTGGGATAAACCGCAACAGAACCAAGGGTTAAAGTTCACCCACCCTCCTTTTGGAGACAAAAATAATTTCCAAAGTCGCGAACCATCAACATTAAACTTCCCATCCAAAATAGTTTCAATTCCAGACGATGACGAATAAGATGTAAGCTAAACTTAAAGAGTGAAGAGCTGAGGGGCACACTCTATGGGGAATTAAAATGAGCAATTTGTCAAATTTCATTGGCGGAGCTGATGTGTGTGAGATGTGTAGATGAATTTCAATCTTGTGTTTGACTGAAAAGCAGAGGAGTGAACCTGCTCGGCACTGTATTAAAGTACCAGGGAGTTTTAAAGGTGATAAAAAAGAAGGCAAGGCAGTGAATATCATCTTGTAGATAAGACAGCCACCCCGCTTTCCACAGGCTACATCCGTTTTATTGCATCTGGCAGCGAATTAAGGCACGTGTGAAAAAAAAAAAAAAAAAAAAAGGACGATTGAAAATGAAACCCCAGGCTAAGACCGCATTCAGCCTGACTGCTTTCTTCCCTCAACACTGACATTAGACTTTGATTCTCACATGAGATCCTCTGATGATGATGATGAACCATAAAAAATGATATAGCTCAATAAAAGTACAAAAAGGCGTAAGTTCATAAAGAGGACCTGAGGGCCATGTTAGGTTTGGTCCGTGCCAATGCATTTCTCCTCCCTCTGCTGGCTTTTAAAGATGATTTCCGTGGATATTTATGGATGTAACATTTTTTTGATTTCAGGGGTTTAGTGTGGCTGGATGTTTATATCTGCCTGCTTCACTGAGGCTCATAGAATGGCTTTCATATTAATGATGATAGATGTTTATCCACCCACTCACTAGAATAAAATGCAACAATCACACCTTTGTGCAAAACATGGGTATGTAAAATCTCAATATAAGTAATTATTTACAATCCTACAC
This sequence comes from Gymnapogon annona, assembly GCA_029814585.1. Lineage (NCBI taxonomy): Eukaryota > Metazoa > Chordata > Actinopteri > Kurtiformes > Apogonidae > Gymnapogon > Gymnapogon annona. The sequence continues at coordinate 14,656,831 of JAPTHA010000016.1, read as the reverse complement.
ATTCAGCTCATCTTACATATTAAAAACAAAATTTGTACCCTTTTTAAAATTGTTCTGTATTATAATATCGAGTTTAAAAATGCACGTATTTTTGGCTTTTATTGTCATAAGTAATGTGCCATCTGTTTTTAAAATGTATTTTACTTTTTATTTGGAGTGTCGAAAACCAAATGTTCTTTTTTTTATTTTCAAAATTGTTGTATTTTATATACTTTATTCAATTTCTAAATTCTGTATTTATTTTTTTTACTTTTAAAAAAATTATTTTACCTCTAACCCTAACCCAACCCTAACCGCGGCCTTAACCCTCGGCTTAACCCTAAACTTAACCCTAGCCCTAACCTTAACCCTAATCCTAGGCCTAACCCTAACCTTTCCTTTGGCCAATCCCTAACCCTTAAACTGAGGCCTAACCCTAGCACTACCCCAACCCTACCTTAGGCCTAACCCTAGGCCAACCACTAGGTCTAATCCTGGCCCCAGCTCTAACTCTGCCGATTTTCTGACCTATTGATCGAACTACACCTTAGGATTTAACTCAATGGACTTCAAACTTGGTCAGTTCAGTTTTAACAGATTGGAGATCAAAAGTTCCTCAAATGGTGAATTTATGGCCATCGGTGAGGTCAAGGTGGGGCACCGAATTTTTCATGTCTCGCCATGAAAAACAGAAGTATTATAACTCAACTTGATGTGGTTGAGTTTAATTCCACCCTGAACTAAATAACATGGCAACATTAAATCTCAATAATATTGCGACAATGGGATTTACATCTAGGTGTTGCAACATTCTCAGTCGTGTCAGACCTCCAGAGCCGTGAATTTGTAAAACCCTGCATTTGAAAAACCCCTTGACCTCACCAACCCTGAGCTGCGTGGGTGTGCGAGGGCCTGCAGTAACTGTTCGTTGTTACTAGCATTAAGCTTTGGTATCTTTCCCAAACTAAATCTCTAACTAAAAAAAACCCTCAAACTAAAACTCCCTTTGTCAAATTGGGGAAATTAATAATTATGCTTTTGCTACTCATTTTCTAGGTCGAAAGTGATTTTTCTATTATGTTTTTGTAGAAAGGTACAGTATTGCCTCCACACCAGATGAACTAAATGTGTATCATGTATGTTACACAAGGGCTTTTCATTTCATTTGCACAAACGTGAGGAGGATTCGAACTAGGCCTGCATGGCTTTTTATAGCTATTCAATGTCTAAATTCGCCTACACATGTGGATTTGTGGGTTTCATTATACAGTCAGCTTCCTTGTACACTGTCGCCCCCACTACAGCATGAAAGACAACTTTATTGTACTTCTATAAGCATTATTTTAATGAAAACAAAAAAGGAAAGTAACAATTAATCAAAAATAGTCCATAGCAAACTGACCAATTTTGGGTAAAATGTAAAGAAATCCTCTTTTAACTCTATTATTCATTTGACTAAAGCAGAAAATCCTGCATTTGTTAAAATTCAAATTAAGGATGACAAACCCTGATTAAAGCAAAACTGCACCCAGTCTTCAGCTGAACTTATAGGTTGGAAAGTGTCAAGACCAGTAAAAAGACTTTAGATGTAAAAATGTTCAGGTTCTAAAATCCTGACATTGTCATTTGCAAAATTAGCAAAAAGCTGTTTTTATCCTGCCGACTAGGTTGACGTTATTTATGACCCAGCTCTGCAAGCCTGTTTTTGTTAGCGATCCACTTTATCTATATGGAGCATTGGAAAAAACTTAGTGGGATATATCGGACAGAAAAAAAATGGAGAATTGACTGATATTGACACGGGGATTGAACGGACAAATGGAACGATTGTCTGTGTTTTCTTGGTCACCTTGGATTTCCGTCAAAGTGCAAACACGCCAAGAGTCAAAGGCTTCTATATATCATAATGAGAGCGCCCAGATGCAGCGGGTTTCATGTCAATACTTGGGAAAATCTCTCCTCTCATTGATTCTCTGGTGCTCCTCTTACTGAAACATGGCAGACTAGAGGAGGGAGGCTGTGGTGAGCAGCGACTCCCTCCTCTTCAGGCAGCATGTGATGTGACTTGAGCCGTGTGATCTCCACGAGAGAAAACCCTGATGCATACAGGAAATAATCAGGGCAACACAGGCAGGGTTCAGAGGAATGCAAATATTTTCAGAGTGCTTAAAAAACAATACCACACACACACACACACACACACACACACACGCACGCACAGACACCGCCAAATACATACCTCCCCCACCGCCGCTGCCGCCACAACCAACCCACCCTCACACACACACACTTAACCACAATACATACCCACACACAACTGAAGAACACAAAAACAACAAGCAGCCCCCTGACAAAACTCTCCCCAAGTGCATTTGCATAAAACATTAAGCTTAACAAAATGATTACACCTGACAAGTTGAGTTGGAGGAAGAACATCGCCGGTGGCAGCCGGTTACTTGCAGATCCTGCAATCATTCTCTCGTCAAGCAAGTGTTTCATGGCCGCTTTTGTAGGCACTGTCACGCCGCTGCATCGTGATTAATCCTCCCCTTTTGTTTTTCTTTTCTCCCTTCCACCCCTCTCAGTCCCTCCCACAAATCCAATAAGTTGCCCTTAAATCAGGTTACCCTGCACCTTGCAGATAGGAGCATTGTGATGGATATGCCAAAATGCATGCCAGGCAGCATGTTTTTGTGCAAAAGCACTGTGAAATTGTTCTGCTGTGATTCTGCATTATGGTGCTAAGTGTTTGTCTTGTAATGCAATTAAATGTGCATGTAAGCCGCCCCCACATTCCCCAAACTATTGTGTGCTGTATTTAATAAATTTATATACGCTCTTTTGTGACATTGCCATTTAACCTGAGGTAAAATAGAATAATTTACAGGAGTATTAAAAAAGAATAACTTTAGAGTGTTTGCCACTGAGAACACACGCCGGGTCTTTTTTTGGAAAAAAAAAAGAAAAAAGATGACAATCAAAACATTAATATCCTCCTCACTCATATAAGCCTGCTGAAAATTCCTAGCGCTGAATACTTTGCTGAAGGATAGCTTGCAGATAAAGAAAGAGAGAGATTATTGCCTCCTTTCATTCGTGCCCCCTGGCAGCGGTAGGTATGGTAATATGGTTTTAGAATATTTGCAAGCATAAACTTAAGAAATGAGTGCTGATAAGGAGTGACAGCAACAGAGGCAGCAGAGATCTTCAGCATGACAGGCGATGTCAAAAACCCCGGTGACGCTGTCAGTGTGACAAACTTTTCAAAAGAACAATGCACACACACACACATTCAAGCACTCACACGCATGCACACACGCACTCGCATACACACACGCCGTTATTGAAGTGAGCTACTGCTCTGACAGCGTTGTCCCAGCAGTTAAAAAATGGAAACATCACCTAATTATTCACGCCGTTTTTTTTCCTCTGAACGCTTAAGCCTACAAACTTTCAACGTATGTCAATATAGCGTACTGTGCAGCCGAGTGCACGTTCACGCTGACGGAAAAAAAAGAAAAAGCTTTAATGTCGTTCAAATGAAATGTTCTAGTATTTTTTTGAATGTATGTAATCTGGATATTTATTTATTTTTGCAGACATGGATGAAAGGAATATGACTGGAACCAGTATCACTTTATATTAGGACACCGTAAACAAATTAATAATGTATAGTTCTGTTGATCATTAGTTTGTAAATTCTAATACACACCATTTTTGGTATGAAATTACCAGTATTTTTTTTTTTATTCTGTGCATTTCAGATTTTGTGACTTTAATAGTCAGACAAACATTTAGTGATTTAATAACCAAAAAAATATAACCTTCAAAGATTCAAGTTGATTCAAACCTTTTGCCGATGACAGACTACTACACAGGTGTCAAACCTGTGCAAATCCGGCCGGCCAAAGGGTCCAGTCTGGCCCTTCAGATGAATCTGTGCAATGCTGAAATGACACTGAAGATATTAACGATAATATT
>JAPTHA010000016.1:14373071-14387424 GCA_029814585.1 Gymnapogon annona | reverse complement strand
AACAATGTAAACAGTACTATAAACAGTGAAAATATTGCACATCAGTGTAAACAGTACTATAAACAGTGAAAATACTGCACATCAGTGTAAAGAGTACTATAAACAGTGTAAACATTGCACGTCATGTCAAGTACAGTTTAAGAGTGATGGCTCGGGGGAAGAAGTTACCTATTGTTTCCAGTATTTTGCAGTCATTGCTGAATAACAATATAGTCTCCAGTAGTAAGTTATGGAGCATATGCACCATTGCACTGATAAGTCACTAGCAGACTTTAGTATTTCATCAACTCAAATGTTACTCCGACACCTTGTATTATCTGCATTTCACATATTCCGACAGGTTTTGAGGATTGTAACAATCCTCCTGTGGATGAGAAAACGTATTTGTTTCATTTAGCAAAAAATCAATGATGCAGTCTAATTCAAAGACGTGTATTTTTTATTTTTTATTTTCTTCCACTGCTCTTTTTGTTTTCCTTCAAGTGGATGATGTGCAGCATATTAAATGTACGAGCAAACCTTGAGTCAATACCAACGTGTCTGACTCGCTGGTGTTCATCAGTCACACAATCAGACTTTTCAGGCTGAGGAAATGATCCATAAAGATGTTCTCCACCAAAGTACCGCCTCAGTAAATGAAATGAAGAAGGAAAACATAATCAGAGGTAGCGAGATGGGGCGTCTCCTGTGAAGACGCGCTGTCACATCAGCTGCTCCAACACGTCTCCTGTTACGAGCAGCGGAGCTCGATACGTTTCCTGTGGCAGCGTGCTGACAGGCCGGCCTCGCTGTTCCTGGCAGCAGTGAGTGGCCGGCCAGCTGACTGTCTCCAGAGACGCCTCCTGTCCTTCAGCGCTATCCTTTTACAAAGCCTCAGTTCCCTGAAATCCATACTTCCCCTCTCGGATGATGACCAGAAAATGCACACAGGAAGGAAGCGCTGTGTGTTCAGGCAGGCCCTTTTTTTTTTATTTATTTTTTTTTATACCGCCTGTCAGGATGGCATTGAGATCAAAGATGGGTGTTGGGTATAAACATCACTCTTCTCAGCATTCAGGTATCACATGCTGCACCTGCTGTCTTTGAGGAGCAGTTTTCGATGAATAATAAAACGTATACTTCGTTTGTTGGGGTTTTGCATTTCCGCATTCCATGTCATATTTCATTCCACATCGCTGTTTTTTTTTCTTCATGGGCAGTTCTTTGAGCTTTCATAGTGTGATAGATCGAAGCCTTTTTTTGATGCGTGTGTGCGTGCAGCCTTTCACTCAGACTGTCAGTTCATCAACGTGCTCTGTGGTTCTTTGTTATTTTCCAACAGACGCAGCCCAGTTATCTCACTTTGACAGGTTCCCTCACTACGTGCCTTCATGTCATGTTCCGGTGTCGCAACAAGCAAATAAATCATGGCTTTAGAAGTAGCTAAGCCACTTCTCTCACATCCGGTTGTCTGTTTGTCTTTTTCTTAACCTCCCCGCTGTATGTTTCAAGGCAATCTGAAGTCAAAGACAGACAACGTGTCGATGAGTGGAATAGATAATCAAAGTCAAGTTGCTGGGAAACTGTGGTGAATCGATTATTATGAGCCAAGGGAGGTGTTGTTTCTTACAATACCTATTTTTGGCATTGTGTGTATGTGTGCGCGTGTGTAGCCTTTTTTGCCAGCAAAGCTCTTTTCAGCTCTTTTCCTCGTGTCATCAGATTACGCAGTATGCTTTCCTCTGATGTTTTTAACATTCACTCACACACAGTCGGAATTATTCCGATCGTTTTGCGCTAAACCTGTGGTTGTGTGTGTGTGTAGGCCCAGCTCCCGACCAGGCGTTGGTTCAATACTGTCCTGGACGACTCTCACCTGGTGGTCAGCTGCCACCTGTCCCATCTCATCCACAGGGAGAAGGAGGGACATCTGTTCTGCCAGGTAGGAAACGCAACAAACACCAGCTCCATTCACGTGACAAAATAAAACAGAAAGACCATAAATAGACTTATGAGGTTTCCGGCTGACAGCAACAGTATATTCCATACTGTATAAGATCATATTTGTTGCCATGACAATTTCTAATGTTCCCCCATGTATGCACATGCATAATGTCATCAGAGTCAAAGTTCATCTTCATTATTCTCGGTGACCGAGTTGTAACAGTTGATCTTTGCATCACAAATGCATATTAAAAGAAAGAAAGAAAATGCATGGAGAACATGCATGGTGACCTTAAAATGTAATGTTCACAGTAACCAAAGTTATTTACTATTAATACAAAACTTTAATATTATATTTAATATCTTCATTTCATCCAATTGTATTTTGCATTTTCTTGTCTGAGTTATCCAATAATTTTTAATGGCACAGTTTCTCCTGTATCTGAATTATAACTTAGAGTAGTAAGTAGAATAAGGAACCTATCGCAAAAACCATCTGCAAGACTGAGCTCAAACCGTCGGTTCCCTCACCTCTGTGTCATTTGATGACTTGTGTTACTTTTTCACCTCTGCAGCTGCTGGACATGCTGAAGTTCTACACAGGATTTGAGATCAATGACCAAACAGGGAATGCCCTGACGGAGAAAGAGATGATCACCCTGCACTGTAACAGGATCACCTCTCTACAGGTAAATGCACAGAGGACAGTCAGACATGAAGCACACGTGATGGAGCATGTGTGCTACATGTCCTTCACTTATAGTCATATTGTTTTATAGCCACATTTTTTACTACAACTGTAGGACATGCTGCTGATCCTGTTTAAGTTTGTATTAGTTTATATCGGTGAATTGAGTTACACAGATGCACCCACCCACCACATCCCCCAAGTTCACTGCTTATCACGCTCTGCATATCCTTCTGATTGGTCGTGCCCCTGTCTTGTTACCCTTTCTGGAATAAAACAAGACACCAGCCTTTACTACCAGCTGTTACTTCTCCAAGGATACTGAAATACAGGCCATTCAGTCCGTGTTGTCTTTGTTTGCAGCAGCTGTGCAGTTAACTCCGCATTTTATCATGCTTCTATTACTACGTTACAGCTATATCTACAGAGGGAGCATGTCATAGATGGAGGTCATGTGAAGGTCTTTTTTTGCGGAGCCTTATTTTTGTCTAAAGCTTGTATTGACCTCAGTTTGACTGATTCTTCCAGAGAAAGGCCTTCGCCCATTTCCCAGAGTTGCGCGACTTTGCTTTGTCCAACGTAGCAGCCGTGGACACCAGAGAATCACTGACCAAACACTTCGGGGATCTCAGGTGAGTCTGAACATAAGGAATGAACCATGAAATGTATGAGGACAGAGCAGATGCGGAGGGAGGCTGTGCATGGATGCGCAAATCACAGTGAACAGGTTTACTTCCTCACGTGTAAAGCACTGTTCTCTTAAATTCATATTCCACTGTTACCTCCTTTATATAGTTCTCGACAACTATTATAGTTTTAGCTTTTACATTTGTATTTTATCTGTACATTTAAAACATGTTTTACTTTTAGTTTAAAATGTACAAGTGCTTTGATTTTTAAGACTGTAATAATTATATTTGACTTTTTATTGAGCTTTAGTGTTTGTCAAATATTAGGAAAATCCTTCATTTATAGAACCTGAAAGAGATGCAAGAAATGCATGGCATCAAGAGTTAGGTTATTCTTGTACATCAGGTACCCTTGTAATGTAACATTTGGCCAAAATATAAGCTGAATTTACACATAAAAATAATATTATTTCACTGCTAACTTTAGTTTTGATCTCAGCGCCACTCGCCAAAAAGTTAAATACAGTACCAACCAGACATGTGATTAGTGTAAGGCGCAACATGTTTGTGCCAGCGATGTAATTTAAGTTCAAACTAAAGAAGCTATCGCCTTCATAAATCAATTCTAAGGCATCACAGTGCTGCTGTGTACCCAACCGTAAATCAAAGCTAAAGTTCCATGGAAAAGGTGAACTTCAAATGTCACGTCCTGTACAACCTCGATAGAATCCCGTCACAAACACATTTACCGGATACGGTTCAGATATACGCACCTTAGACTGATCTCAGCCCAGTGGCAAACAGTAGCATTAGTGCCATCATTGCTGCTTCACTTCCCTGCTAAACGGCAGCGAGCAAGCCCTCGAACAGGCAGCTGGTACCAGCCAGAGAGCGAGGCACGGCTCATTAATTTAATCGATTTGCAGCGGCTTGAGAATAAACTCTTTGAACAGCTGTGTTTGTCAGATCATATTAGCCTGCCAAAGAGCCAAAAAGTAGCCTCGCTTTGATGAACTGGCCTGCGTGTGTGTGTTTTCTGTTTTTGTTTTTTTTTCTTTTACTTGTACACATGGACAAAGGCAAAATGAGACGACAGTGATTCATTGCTAATTTGTAATTACTCCAGTGTTTCTAACCTTCGCTGACATTTGATGTCACTACGGCATTTGCAAAGTGATTGAGTAAAGCCCTTGAGCGGCTGCATCTTTGCTCAACAACAGCAATTAAAGCCTCTTTTTTTTTTTTTTAAGTGTCATTGGGCAAAAAAAAATTCCATAATTACCTTTCAGCAAATTGTAATTGAAGTACTCAGAGTAGAAGAGACACTACACTTCCTCTCGACCTCATATTCAGGCTTTACGTAAGTGAGAAGCAACGTGACTGCTTCTACAATCATAACATGTCAGTTGAACGGTGCAAAGCCATGCGTATTCCTATTTATTTATAATTAATTTAACTTTGTAGATTCCATTTTGTGGTAGTAAGTGGCATTTTACAGACTTAACAACAGCACAAAATAAATAGCATTTATACAATATCACACTTAGAGGGTCTAAAGCTCAATTTGTATCAGGTGTGGTAGAAGCTGTTGAAATCAACCCCTTACAGTATGTGTGTATTTCATGTGGTCAATTCACCCAGGATAGTTTTTTTTTTTTACTTAAATTTCCTGATGTTATTACCCATTTCTGATGTTAAGGGCAGGATCAACCCGTGCACATAATCAATGTAAAATGTTCCATACAGTAGATGTCATGCATGTCACTTCTGTGAAGATGGTATTTCATGACAGAACCCTCCAGAAATTGGGCCCAAAACAATTTTTTAACTTCCGTCCGCATTATTTCCCACCTTTCGATTTCCCATGACTTGGGAAGTCACTCTGGGAAACCAAAAATACTGCAATGGCCATAAAATCACAGAGATGCAGATTTTCACATGATTAATGTTATCGCAGGAGCTTTGTGTTTGATGTAATACGGAGAGACCTCTGCAGTGAAACTTTCACTTCACAAATTACAGACATCGCATTGGGATGCTTTTCATGAATAGTCAGAGGCCTTTTACAGAAATTAAAAACTGCAGAAAATAAATGACATTAAACTGGCTATTTCTGCAGTACAACCCTCTGGTGTTTTGTGAATTTATCCACTGCGTCTAAAGTTTGCCCTTTAAATGAACGTAAATTCTGTATCATAACATTGGCTTCCTGAATTTGCAAGATCATAACTTCCTCAATCACAATGAATTACTTAGTCCACAGGTAATGATTCCGGTACAAATAGGGTCTAAGCCTCTACACAATCACTATATCAAGATATTTACAACACTGTATTCACACACATAATAAAGGCACAGATGGAGGATTTGTTTTGTTGTCGACAACAGCCATCTCTGCAGCTTTAACTGCTTAAGTGCCAGCGCAAAAGTATGTAACTATGTCGTCTTAGTTTTATTGGACACAGAATAGTTATTTAGTGAATGCCAGATCAGTGAATGCCAAATTTCATCTCTGCAGTCATTCCACATCTATCACCTGTGTTCTCCTACTTTAAAGGATTCGAAATTCTTAAAGTGTGAGTCAGGTGGAGGGGTTATGAGCCGTGCTGAATCAGGTAAAGGCTTTATTTGAACCATTTCATGTTTTTCTGGGGGCTATGTTGCTTTTTTCCCAGTATTAGGCTTTTGAATTTAGCACGAACTGTATTGTTCGCCGCACCGCAAACTGTCACCGAAGCAGCTCCTGGGTAACTCCAAATATGCCGATCAGATTTAACGAGGCACTTTTCATTCCAAACAACTCACGCTAATGCTAGTTTATTCCAGCTGCGCTACCCACAGGCTAAGCTCCCAGTCACCCGCCGCTCCGAAATGTATCCGCTAAGTCCCCCCTGAACACACAATGCGTTCCACACACATATATACACATACCCATTCTGTCATGCACACATCACACACTGCCTTTCAGTTACATATTAAAAAAAATGTTGAGTGTCATTCCAGGCCAAAGCAGGGAGTAAATGCATGATCAAAGAATATTCACGTCATTGTGAAATGTAAACAAAATGGAGAATGTTTACCGTGAGTGAAAATGTCAAAATACTTGGTGTAATTGGGTCCGTGGATTACGTCTCCACCGGGATTCTGTCATTTCAAAGGACATTTCAAAGGACACTTAAATTCTTATGTAATTGACTTCACTGTTGAATTTTGTCTCTTTTTTTGGGGGGGGGGGGGTGTTAGGAAGAAAGCTAGATATCAAAGCAGACGTGGATGGAATAATTTACAGTTAAGCAAGTAAAAGTTTGCCGGTGACAAAAATGCTACAGTAGTGCATTTAGTGGAGCAGAAATTCACTTCACAAAAAATATCAATATACTCAAAATCACAAATATAAAGTGTTTGACAGTGTGAAATATGAATCGTCTGTGTTAATGTCTGATCTACTTGGGCTTTTTCGGGATATTGGTCATGTAAGCTTTTTTGTGGATCTGGTAACATGTCCGTGCTATAGATGACATTTCACAAGGACGTTTAAAGCATCAGGAGCTCGAGTTGTGTGTTGAGAATATACATTTTCTATCCACAGCTTTCTCTTCTCTGATCACATCAAAAGTATAAATATAAAGACAAATAACCTGACTTCACTTCCTGCTGTCGTGTAAAAGCAAAATCACTTTTCCAAACTTCCATACGGAGAGATGAAGTGCATCAGTAAGACTCAGGTTGAATCTCGCAGAACAGGGTCAGTGATTGGTAGAAACAGCTGTCAACCACATGTTTGACCTCCCTATCCGTCTGGAGGTGCAAAAACAGAAACAAAGGAGATTCAGAATGTGCCGCGCCCTCTCAGACCCTGTAAATGACAGTTTTCTGAAAGGAAGTTATAGAGGAATTAACAGCAGCGCTAACAACCAAACTCTTGTTTTTTTTTTGGAGAGATTTTCCTCCTCAAATCTGTGATTCCATTGAGCGAGGACGACACAAGTCCTTACAATGTCTTAGCTGAAGCTGGAGTCATTGAAATTAAGATGAATGTGTTTGGATTCCTTATGTCATCCCTCTGTCTACATGAGTTTCTTTCTTCATGACCGTCCAGCCTTCAACGAGTCACACCTTCAATGAGTCTTTAATACTGAAATGTTGAAATTGCACAATCACTTTTGCTGAATTTACATTCAATTTGCTGACGTCGGTTTTACCCGAGCTACCATCCCTCCTGCAGCAGTGTTGTAGACTGGTTCGTGCCGTGGCCTCCTCTTTACCTTCCCTTGCCAGTTACCTAGCTGTCAGTCATGACCTGGTCCAGTCATCTCCATTACTTACAGTGAGTTGTTGTGCCGCTGTTGTTTTGTTGCTAAGGGAAGGGCTGTCCACATGACCCATGTCAAGTCATCATCCAAACTGCAGTTCTGGCACAATTGCCACCCTGCTGCACAAGCAGCAAAATGCATGCGCATCCACGGATCCTGTTAGTCTGTGCGTGCGTGTGTGTGTGTGTCCAGGCCTGTCACAGTGTGTCCAGGTCTTGTCCTTCGTTGTGTACCAGACCCTGCCTGTGTCACAGTGTGTCAGCACGATTCAAACAGGTCTGAACCACGCCTCGGCTTTTACAGACGGAGGCGGCCTTTGATTTTCATAATCCTGTCGCATCAGTGTGCCCCGGCCCCTTAACACACACATGCTGACAGGGCAGGAGTGCAGCGTCAAAGTAAACAGAAGAATTGCTTCATGCGGCAGCGCTAACAAGCACAGAGTGTGAGATAAGGCTGAGCGTCTTCATGCGTCGAGTGCAGCCAGAAAGGACGTCTTTCATGCAGGGAGGGGCCGTGTCCTAAATAGAAGGAGTGGACATGCACACAGTCTCTTTAATGTGTATTCCTAGATTCATTTTACACATATAGAATAAGCAGAACCAAGATTGCCCCTAGTCTTATCTGTTCCTTGACTGTTCCATTAATATTTAAATCAGCGTTTGAAGACGGCGATCTGCTCTTATCTGTCGTCCCGACTCCTAACCTCAACATGAACTTAGCAAATCTGAATATCCAAGCTAACCTTCTTCCTCTGCTTTCCCGCAGTACCAATCAACTCCACCGGGTGGCCTCGTATCTGTGTCTGCTGCCCGAGCTGTCTGAAGGGCAGGACACCACCTACGAGAAGGAGTTCCTCCTCGAGCTGCTGGTAAATGTCTTCACTGTTCTGGCATTTTCTGCGCAGATGTTTCAGGTTCTAACACTTGGCTTCTTCCTTCAGATTCTATCATCTTTCTGTGGTTTGTCTTTGATTGCTGTGGAAATACAACATGTAGTGCAATATCCCAGTTCACCTTTAAGTGATGTCCCCTTCCTGGTATTCATTTACAAATGCATATTTTGTTCTCATTTTTTGAGAAAGCACATTACTGTTGTAACACATAACAAATATGCATCAAAATAGAAAGTGCTTAAACTTGATTTTACTTTGTAATTATGTCCATACCCTATGTGGTAAAAATACCATACCCTATGTGTAAATTGTCTGATGCTGGGTAGTTGGCCATGAATATTATCCTTGCAAGAAAAATCTACATTCTTTCCTTAATTAACTCTCATTCCCTGTTTTTAGAATATTTTCTCTTCTGCTCTGAATAGTTTTTCACCTTTTCATCAGCTCTCTTAAAGGTGAAGGACGACCAACCTCAGCATTATTTTTTATGTTTTTATAAAGTTTTCCTAATTTGTAATTTTTTTTTTCTTACCAGTTTATGAATGCAGCCACAGGATTCTTCAACTTCGACTCATATTCGCTTAGAAAATAATTAGAAATAAAATAAACTGCTAGAAGACTGGAGAAACATGTTCACAATAAATATTTTTTAAAAATCAATTTCACTGAGAAAGGCAGCAAACTGGATGAAAATATTTTTTTAGGGCATTGCTTATAATGAGTGTTATGCACACCCTACTGAGTGTTTTTAAAGCTCTGCATGTGCATGTGGGAGGCCTCACAGTGTGGTATGACAGATGAAAAAAGACCATTATCTATAATGTCCCGTAATCCTGAACGGAAATCCAAATCCTGATATTGGCAAGAAAGAGCTGCGATCTCACAGATCCTAAAGAAGTCTTAACAGGCAATGAATACATCAAATCTTAGCATGAAGAATTAATTGGGGTTAAAACACTCCGTGAACACATTATGAAAACATTTAGGCAAAATTTTTCCTAATCAAAGTGTTTTTTCTTTTCTTTTTTTTTTCATTTCAAGAGCCATGAAAAAATATTCTTCCTGCTTTAAGCTGTGTAAACTCTTTATACAATAAATTCACAAATTGTAAAGTTCATTCTGTAACTCACGAAACAGTGAAAAATGAAAGCAATAAAACAAAACAAACAATGCATAATGGTACAGAGGAAGCATAACTGCAGTCAGCATAAAACAGCAAGTACAACAGGATGTAAAAATGTAAACAAAGATTAGTTTTGACAAATCTAGTGTTTTCTTACTTTGTAAGTCAGATGCCAAAAAAGTGTGTCTTGGACAATATTTATTAAACCCTCTTAATGTTACAATTAATCACATATACGTACACCGTTATGTCGTATGAGGGAAGTAAACAATGTCAAGTAATAATGTATGTAATTTTGGTTCACAAACAGTGTTTTTCTGGCACAGTAAACAGCTTGTCAGCATTATTGTATAATAGGTTTTGTGCTTCTCATTTTAAAGTCATTAATTTAAGCTCTTGACCTTGGAATACATATCCCCCTCTCATCTCGCTCATCCCTCTTGAATTTGCCTTCTAATCCAATTACAGCTTCATGTGGGCATTTGTGAGATGCGGGGTAAATTGAAGATAGTGCTGATGAGAGAGAGAGGCTTTTTTTTTAATGCATCTCCAGTTTGATTGTGCTCTTCAGTCCGCCTACCTGCCTTCGTGCGCCCACTTTTTCCTCCCTTGAACCCTCTCCAGGAATCCGTTCTTCCCAACACACACTCACAAACATGCACCGGAGCTCTTCACCAAAGTGGATGTTTTCAAGGCTGCCGGATGGCTCTTCATTATTACACACTCAGACCATCCCTGGTTCCTTTTCTGAGAAGCCTTTGGAAAAGAGGTGTTTCATAATCGTCGGATTAGATTGTTGAAAGACTCAATGTCAGGGGACTCATTTGTCTCTTCGTCCGAGGTTGCCCCAGACAACTAACATTTTTGAGGATTCAAACCACTACAATGGTAGCAAAACATTAATGCGTAATAGAGAGAAACATGGATGAAGGAGGAGCAGGAGTTTTGCTTTTACATCAGTACCACGGTAACGGAACACATAGTGGTCGCTATTTTGCAGCAGATGTCACTTTATCAGACAGTGGTTCATCTCTTCTATTGTCAGAGAAAGATCTTTTGAGCCAGGTTGTAGATGTTCATGCTTCAAAGTGTGAATTGCATTGTTGAGCAAACTTGATTCACTAATGTTCTTTTTATACAGCAGACATTTTGACTCCTTTTGTGATAAAAAGGTGTCATGACTTGTTTCCCCAGTGGCTGTATTCCATGTAGGTGTATCAGTTGTGGGTCGTGGGTTGTGCAGGCTGCCACGCGGGCATGGGTTTAATGGAACAGATCCATCTTTAATGTTATTAGGGTCACCTGTGTTTGTCGTGCTGAGGGAAGCCAAAACGTCTGCTGTGGAAAAACACATTCACCTAAAAGCCCCTGAGCACCAATGGAAATTCATTCAATTGCATGATGATGTGTTTTCTCTGGCAGTATGTTGTTAGGATGGCCAGTGTTTCGTTGGAGACTTGGTTTATCACAATCTACAATGATGAATAATTGTGTTGGAGTCAAAAGGCTTAGCAGAAGCAACAACACAACAGTAAAGGTCCTTAGTGTTATTAGAAAAACAGTGAATGTATTTTCATTTCACTGTTTAATTGTGACAAGTTTTATTGTTAATTACTAGAAAATGTCTTTATGTAACCTATGGAGACCTGTCATTCAAAACACTCACTGGAGCCTATCCCAGATACTCAATATTAATAATAATGATAATGAAAATACGTAGGGGGCGTTAAAAGGGTTAAGATCTTTTATTGTATGTGTAAATATTCAGCCCTTAAGTGACAAAAGCGTTTAATTTCTATCCATGCCGTGTGCCTACTCTGACAGATGTGTCTTCATTTTGTGGAAGTGTTTGTGTGAAGAATTAGAGAGAGCATTAGAGCGCATTTATTCATTAACCCAATTTCTCTCTGTTCATATCTGTCCTCTCTCTCTCTCTCTCTCTCTCTCACACACACAGGTGTCACGTCACGAACGCAGAATCTCCCAGATTGAGCAACTTAACCAGATGCCCCTTTATCCAACAGAGAAGATAATCTGGGATGAGAACATCGTCCCGACAGAGTACTACTCAGGCGAAGGTGTGTGTTGGGTACAAACGCAAGTGCACAGTGTAATTGTGTCAGCATGTGTGCGTGTCTGTGCTTCACTGAAGGTGCCCAGGCTAATTTCAGGGTCTGGTGTTCTGTCTGAAATGCAAACACAATACAGCTCCGCATTCCCCCAGACAACCGTATTTTTCATTTGTAAAGAAGAGATTATCATAATTTGAGTCGATTCACAACATTGTCTCGTCTGTGCATTTACATAACCTGTCTGTCTGGGTGTGTGTTGTCAGGGTGCCTCGCGCTTCCTAAACTCAACCTCCAGTTCCTGACCCTCCACGACTACCTTCTGAGGAATTTTAACCTTTTTCGCCTGGAGTCCACCTACGAAATCAGGCAGGACATAGAAGACGTGGTGTGGCGTATGAAACCATGGTGAGTTCTTACTTTGTACCTGGATGGACTAATTTGAAACTGTTTTATCGGCTTTGTGTGCATAAATATCAGTGAACCATAGAGCTCTAAAGAAGGGATTATCTTTTAGGGTTTTACCTACTTAAGTGAGGACTGTAGCACTCAGTCTGTGGTCACGGCTACTTCACAATACTACTGCAAACACCAGAAGAAATAAAGAAGTCTATGCAATGGGATTAATTTGTTCTTATTTAACCAGTTCTTTTTGAGAACCCAAATGAGAACCACATAGAGAGATTTTGGAGCTGTTGAGTTAAATCTCTCTGCTTTTTAGTTTTTTGATTTTAAAAAAACAATTCAACTTCAGTGCAGCCAAGTGTGCATTGCATTCTGGGATGTGGAAGAACTAGCGGTAGCAGTGTCTCACCAGAGAATGCACCTCATAAATCTGCTGTCGTCCACAGCACAGGCCCTTTTTCCTTTACTTTCTCTGCTCTGGGCTAATCCAGTGTCATCAGAAAATTGTATGTAACAGTAATGTAACAGTCTCTTGCATTAGGGATCACGTGTATTGATCTGCATGAGAGGAAACCAGATACAACTAGATCGCTCTGATAGTTCACAGACTCGCCTACTGATTCAAACCAGAGCAAACTAATTCAAGGTATGAAAAGCCCCTCTGGGCTTGGGTCCAGGTGGTCCCTGTCAGTCACAGTCGATGACCCGCCCACCTGCCCCACCACCTGCAAAGATGGAGAAACCGAACCCCCCCCCCACCACCAGTCCCAAGGGCCGTCACGCTACCTTTTGCATGGTGCCGCTGCGCCTTGATAATATTTTATTTGTAGACTGACATTTGGTACGCCACATTTGGAAACCCATTGCTTAACATAATAAGTGTTCCCATTATGTCAACTGATGTAGCAACTTGCTTGTTGTTTGTGCAAAAGTAAATAAGTCAGCAGTAGTGCCATGTGCGGCCTTGCCCTAAATCCAACTGATTGGGATGTTGACAACAGCCCACAGCGTTCGTCTAAGTTGTCGTGTCTATCTGTTTATCTGCACAGGCAGTCAGAGTATGGAGGAGCGGTGTTTGGAGGCTGGGCCCGGATGGCTCAGACTATCACTGCGTTCTCCATAGTAGAAGTCGCCAAGCCCAACATTGGCGAGAGCTGGCCCGCTCGCGTCCGTGCTGATGTCACAATTAACCTCAATGTACAAGATCACATCAAGAACGAGTGGGAAGGTAATAGTATACCTAGTCAGGCATCTGTGTGTGTGCGTTTGTCTGTTTTAAGGCCTATTTCGTTGTGAAACCAACGAGAATAAAGTCTATTCTATTCTATTTTCACCACTGACTTCCCAGATTGATTCGGTTCAGATTCAGTTCAGTTTGATTTCCTAATCTATTTTGGTTCAATAGTGATGATAGGTAGAGATGGTAGGTAGGATATAGTAGGTAAGGTTTTGGCATCATCAGTGGTTCAGAATATGAGCGAATGAACCAGAAAGATCATGCAGTACAAAATAAACAAACAGCACTTTCAAAATGTTACTATTCAGCAAATGTTGATTTTAAATGGCCTGTTTATCACTGTAATTATTTTAGTTTTCCATAATTCCATCAACGTATGTTAGAGACACTTATGTGCTCATAGTCATAATGTCACTAACAGAGGTCACAATGCTATCGAGTTTATCTCTGTCTGTTTGTAATGATACTTTAGCCTTTATATATGAACTCAGACATTCAGTTTTCATCCACTGTGAGTCACAGAATTTGTTATCTATTTGCCGCTTTTGAAGAAGTATTGATGAAGAATTACGGCTGCGGGTCTGGCTTCATGTTCTACTTACAGCTTTCGTTGAGTGGTACTAGTGTCAAAATGTCAGTAATTCATAATACAACACTGCAGCCATCTAAATAAATAATATTAATGCTGTAGATGTATGTACAGGAAAATGTAGACGTCTTTGGTTACTTATATATTGTCAGACTGTTTGCTCCAAAAATGACTCAAAGGGGCACAAAGCCATCACACACAGAAACCACAGAAAACCTCAGGTAAAACTCCCTAAATTATTCCTAATGTATAAACAACCCTTCTTTAAGAATTAAACCTTAATGAGTCACTTTGAATTTGGTCTTTATGTTTACTATTTTATCAACACACACGTGTTCCTGAGTTTTTTGCTTGACACAAATGTGAAAAATGAGTCTTGGCATTTTCATAGTTGATACTGTATCCTTTTAAAAGAACTATCCACTGCAATCCAAAATATTTTATTTTGTCATACGTGTCCGTTCAGCATCTTTATTTATTAC
>JAPTHA010000016.1:14362365-14372591 GCA_029814585.1 Gymnapogon annona | reverse complement strand
TCCAATCATCCCGCACTAACTGACTTTTTTTTAATATTGAAAACCTTCTGTTTGTTGAGTGTCAACAAATAAATGGAAGGAAAAAAACAAGCCAATGACAAAGCACATAACCTCATAAACTACGATACATGATTACCTTCCGTTTTGGCTCAGCGCCACCTTTGCTTTTTTCCAATTTCTCCAACCAACAACCATACCAGTAAGGAGTTTACAGCCTCCTATAAAGTCCTCCGTTCCACTCTGTTCCGTCTGACTGGGCCTTGACTTATGACCCAGGCCTACCTGCAAATACACCACGCCTGTGTAAACTCTTCCACTGAGCCTCTATAGGTTTATTTATTGCTTGTATTTCTTTCACCTTCTGTTTTGCGGAGAATTTGATCAGGCTCACGCATCAACCTTTTCTCAATGTTTTCTATTCGGAGAAGAAATAAGGACTAAATTCCAGATGAATTAGACCTACATAAACGTTCACGCCAGCTCTTAACCTTCGTGTATAGGACGATGAATCAAAATGGAGCAGTATAACAAGTATTGTTTTATCAGCGTAGGTCATGCCCCTAAACACCCCGCAATTACAGGACGTAAAAGACGTGTGATGAATTTGATCATGCATACCAGGCTGTCTAAAATTATTGGACAGTCATAACATAGGGACAACAAAAAGGCTGTATATAAAGAAAAGGAATCAGCGTATGAGGAATCTGTTGTATGTTCAAGGTGGTGTTTGTGTAATTTTCTCAGTGTGTTGTGATTCTCTGTCCGAGGAAGTGAACAGCCCCTGTCATTTATTTCCACGCCCACCACCCTCTCTGCTCTTTATTTTTTTTAAACACTTTTTAAACTCATCACTGAGTCACGTTCAGCTCCGAGTGGTAAGAAGTTGCACTTAAAACCACACTTTTATACTTTTAATGAGCACAGTACCAGCTCTGTAGATACGTCTGGCACCCCCTCCACAGTCGTTCTGAAAGAGGAGTAGAAGTTATTGGGGTTGTTGGGCGACTTGTTGATCATTGCTGAGTGCAGGATGCTGTGACAGTGCATTTGCAAAACAGTGTCTGGAGAGATGTTGTTTTGGTGGAACATGCTGCACGAGGGAACAGCGGGAAAAAATAGGGCATAGAAAGACACCTGTCAAAACTTTCCATTTTCATGGTGAAATTGCTAGTCTGAGGTTGTTGTGCTGGGGGGGATGGTGACAATAGCGCTAAGTCCCACAAAATCAATAGCTACTCACAAAACGTGAATAAAAACATTCATATAAGCAATGGTTTAAAAAAATTGTTTGTATTTCTTCATGCATGAATCCTGTTGAAAATGAATGTGCATGTTAAGTGAGAGTTTGCTGTAGAGGGAATGATAGGGCGGATTTTATGCTTAGCCATTTCATAAATCCCTATTCACTAATTTTCCCAGAATATCCTCTTTTTTTTCCTGTGGTTTTACTGTCTTTGGAATTCAGAGGAGGTATGAAGTATTACTTCCTTCCGTCTGCCAGCCCTTTCCCCATCGTATAATTAGAGCTTCATGTTTTAAAGATCAGGCAAATGCTGACAGGGTGCTTTCTCGCATCCCCCCCCCCCACACGCACACACACACACACACACACACTCACTCACTCCTGTCTCACTCCCTCTCTACTTATGCGTGTCTTTGTCGTTTCCCCTCTTTGCAACTCTTTTTCTACCTTTCTTTTTACCTTAATTTTTTTCATCCCCCCTTTTTTCTTTTTTAGGGCTACGGAAACACGATGTTTGCTTTCTAATCACGGTGCGGCCCAACCTGCCCTACGGCACACGCTTCGACCGGCGACAGCCCTTTGTGGAGCAGACGGGTCTGGTGTACGTGAGGGGCTGCGAGGTGCAGGGCATGCTGGATGACAAGGGGCGCGTCATTGAGGAAGGTATGTCTCTATACTCCCCCGCCGCCATAAAGACAAACTGTGACACACGACACCCATCCTGCCTTCAGACCTTCCTCACCCAGTCACTTCTATCCACCGATGCCTTTGATTGGGTCAGATCGGGGTTGTCATGGTGTCAATCACAGCGAGACCCAACCTGCTCACATTAACATTTGGTTTATCTGAGGTGAGTACCCGGGAGCTCTGGGGCTTCGTTTTCACTATACTTATTGAATGTAACTGAACTTCTATAAGTCAGAGCTTCCTTACCTTGTTATGTCTAGCTACACTGAAGCTAAATAGCTAAATAAGCACTTCACTTAAACTCATCAGCTCCACCCAAATACAAAACTTGGAACACCAAACTAAAAAAATACATAAAATCTGATACAAATTTGAAAAAACATGAGTAATAAAAACTAATTCTAAAAAACTAAAAATAGGCTTTTTTCTTTGTTCATACAGAACAAATCCCCTCAGATCAAATTCTAATGACTTTTCCTGAAAGGCAAAAATCCCCAATTGCTCAGTAACATGATCTAATCTGGTAACTGTTTCCCTACCATGTCACCACGGCCTCTGAGCGACCGCTTTACCCTAGTTCACCTGCCGCTCTACTTTCCTAAGTGTTTGCCTTCCTCCCTGTCAGAACATGTGTCCGTGCACTGAAGCACCCTTCCTCTTTCCTCCCTCTCATCCGCTTGGATTAAATATGCAGAGGGCAGAGCTTTCTAAACAGACGGAAAATGGCCTGTGTGTGTTGGCTTTGTTAAACTTTCAGATCTCCGGCAGGGATAAGTGTTGCAGAGGGTTACTGGGCATCACATCATAAATCATTCTGCTCTTTGTAAAGGTGTAGTGATACACAAGCATATACTGCATTACATAGAGTACATATGTTAAACAAATGCAACGAATCTGCGAACAAACCTCAGTTTGTCAGCTCCTCAACTGAACGTAACCCTCAGTTGAGGAGCTGACCGTCTGATGATTCCCCATATATGCATTCTTGTGCGTGTACGCACATACACATAGGTACCTTCACTTTACAGTCGACAGGATCGAGTTCCGCTCCCTCCTGGACTGTGCACTACAGCTCTGTACAACAGTCCATTTAGACATCTGTGAAAAGCTGCCCCCAGCGGACTCCCTGTGGGACAGAGCTGAAGGTATTGTGTCTGCCAGGCAGGCATCTGCACATACTATCTATTCTCAAAGAGGACCGGGTTTCTGAAAGTAAAACCCAAAAGGCTGACCTTGTACTTGTTTTTTTTTTTCTGTTTGAGGTGTGCATATTATGACCAGAATCTCCATATTTACAGTATACTGTTATCCTCCACATAACATGGTATTTCACATTCACTTTTTAATATAACGCCACACTAAAGCAAACATTTTCCCAAATGGATATTTTTCTGTAGGTGTTTTCTATTGAAATGTTTAATTATGCTTTGTAGAATTGGGTTAGTTGGGAGTCTGATTATCTGTGTGAACTGTGAAAAGAAAGCAATCAGAGAAGAATTGCTTGGCATTGTTGCTTTATGTAATGAACCTGCACCTGCAACCTCAAAAATAGGTCATGCAGGTGTATAAATTAATGTTTTATCTGCAGCGTGTTACAGTCAGTTACTCCATTATAACACTACAAATTGTAAAATTCAAAAAGTGAAGTTGAATTCTAACGTAAAATTCAAAATTCAAACACTGAATTCAAATCCCTATAACATTGCAAAATTCAATTATAATCAAGTTGTGAAATTCTAAATCTTATACAATATTTAATATTAGACAACACATTGCAAATCTATATTTTAAGTGACCTGTTTTCATTACGTGTTCGCCTGAATTATGAATATACTGTATACAACATAAGATGCCATCTGACGTCTATTTATACTCATCTACATTTCCATACATCTATATTTCATTATAGCACTTTAATATACCCTTGTGTTTACTCTTTTATCATTTGTACAATTTTTTCACCCTTTTTAAAACACAAAGCAGCATCGAGTTAACAAATTTTGATGGAGTGTGAAATGCAATATAAAAAGAATTGACACGGTATGAACCAATTCATATTTTGTTGTTGTGAGGCATAAATCACATGCCCAAATTTATTGTAAGTCAAGGGCCAAAATTGTGACTATTTTACATTTTACCGATAATTTATATTGAAATTAGGAAACAGTTATCACTATCACTATCAAAATGCATTTTTCTACATTATAAGAGTCAGGAATTATCGCCAGTACGGCCATGAAATGGGCATTAAATTTTAATAAGTGTTAAAAAAGATCTTTAAAAGTCTCAAATTATCTTATAGAAACCTGAAATAAGTAGTGTAAAGGCAGGCCCAATGTACCAGTTTGGCTGACCCGGATGTAAACACTAACGATGGTATTCTTTATTCGCACTCAGGACCCGAACCAAAGCCGAGACTGCGCGGAGACTCCAGAACCTTCCGTGTGTGGCTGGACCCGAACCAATACCAACAGGACATGACGAGCAGCATTCAGAGTGGCACCGAGGACCCATACGAGACGTTCAACATCATCATGAGACGCAAACCTAAGGAGAACAACTTCAAGGTTCGGACATGGCCGAGCGGCTCTCGCTCTGTATTCTGTCTGAGTCTTTTATCTGCAGACCTTGAGCTCTGGCACCACCACCTCCACCCATCAATGATCTATTGTATACATTACACTCCCTTGGTTGTTGGAGGTGTGAGGTTGGGGCCAGGGCAGCGCTGAGATTACAACCCTCTCAAGGCCCGCCCAGCCCCCCCACCCTCCACGGTTTCAGAAGAATAACTCCATCCAGACCGTACAGGAGACTGAACACTGCCTCGACTGTGTTCAATTAAGTCCTGATGTAAGGGTTTTCTGTGACATTAATGAAGGCTAAGACACTGCAATGACTTACTTTAATACATTTCACTAAAAACTATCCTTTTTTTGTACAATTTAAATAACTTAAGGAAATGTCCAGCACTTTGAAGTCGAGTCAGAATTCCAATTTACGAATAACTGACAGCTCATGTTTTTTTTCAGGGTCATTCTAAGGTTTGCTCCACACGTCTGTAAATTCCATCTGTCTTGTGCATTATTTTACACACCCTTTCCTGTCTGTTTCAGCCAAAGAATGACAGATGTTGTTTCTTTTTTCCAGTGTTTTTTGGTCCCCCCCCCTTTTTTTTTTAGTTTGAAAGAGACAAGAACTAATGGGTATTCAAGAAACATTCTTCTTCATCTTTGAAGTTTGACATAGATGAAAGTAAACATGCAGGGTGTTAGGCAGTTTGCAGCTCATTAAAATATAATTGACTGACAGTTTTACTGTTATTCTGTCACTGCACAGCTATTCTTATCCAACTCAACCAACTGCTGGCAAGGGTGAAGTCTACAAGGTTCAGCAATTTTTTCTTTTTAACTTTTCTTATTAAATTTTTAAAGTTGCCTGAGTTTCTGGATTTGTATTTAAATTTGGCATATTGATTGAGGCTTTTATTTTTAAGTGCTAGCCGAGTGTTCTCATAGTAGCTAAATCAACTGTCTGTGAAAACAACATCATCCACGATCGATTACACTCAGATCCTCTCCAGTCCTGCAGAAACACACATACTATGAAAACATCTGATGCACATATTGCTTTAAACACCAAAACAAGTCAATGACTTATATTCAAATGTACTGTACGCTGCCCTGTTATCAAGCACTGAACTCTGGGTTCATGCTGCCTGTTATTTGGATTTTGGTTTGGATTTTGGTTGTAATCTGCTGCAGTTTCAGAAGTTAGTTGTTTAACTGTCTCTGTCTTCTGTGTCAACCAGGCGGTTTTGGAAACCATCAGAAACCTGATGAACACTAAGTGTGTCGTCCCAGATTGGCTTCATGACATCATCCTTGGGTATGGAGACCCAGGCAGCACCCACTACTCCAAAATGCCTAATCTGATCCCCACGCTGGATTTCAACGACACCTTTCTCTCCCTGGATCACCTGCGTTCATGTTTCCCCAGTCACACCATAAGTGTTACTGAGAGCAATCCTGAACTGCAAGTCCCACCTTTCAGGTAAAACTCAAAAGTCTAATATGATTAAATTAAATATTTAACACATGCAGTTGTCAATTAATGTCAAATTTGTTCTGTAATACAAATAGAGTGGTAATGCCGTTGAGCATTTGCTCTTTGTCATTTTCAGAATCACGTTTCCCATCTCTGAGAAAACGGATAAAGGGAAGAAGAGAAAGGCTGATGAAGAGCTGGAAAACAAAGAAGAGGACAGGACTTTGATTGTCGAACCATATGTCACCCCCAACCGGGGTCCATACCCTTACAACCAGCCCAAAAGGTCAGAGGTGAACTCCAAGGTCTTCCAGTAACCCCAGGGGTCAAAGGGGTCTGTAGGGTTTTGTTAAACCTTGACTCATATTGTAGTATTGTAGTATCGCCTTAACAGTCTCTATTCAGATTCAGATTTCCTTTATTGTCATTGCACAGACCAGTGATCTGGCAACGAAATGTCATAAAGCAGCACAGAGTAGAAAAAAAAGAGTAGATATACAACAAAATTGAAATTATTGCACAACATAGACAATATATACAGTATACATGATTGAAGTCCCGGAGTTGATAATGAGGGCTGTGATGCGTTGTTCCGGAGCTGACAGACGTAGTGACTGTCGTCACAGGCCACCGTTAGCATATCGCTTTAGCTGCTAACCGTTATCCTAACCGCAACAAACCGCAACTCACTAGGGCGAAATCTTGATGACGTCATATGTGTTTAGAATTTTGTGAATCCTTAGTAAATGGCCCTTAAAACTGCTCATTCCCTACTGGCTAACACTCATTTCTTTGGTAAATCTGAATTCGCAGTAAAATAAAATTACATTTGATTTCAATTGATTTCAACTGCAATACTGTAAAGTTTGATTTATATTCTCCTAATAAAATTTTAGACAAAAAAAAATTTCCATTTGCCATTTCAGACAGTCTTTTGTGATATTTATTATGAATGGTCATGCTGCAAAGACAGTGAAAGCGTAGTTAATTGGTCCACTATCACTAGTTGGTCTTTGATTTCTAATACCCACCATCAGACCTCAGTCTTCATACAAGTCATATCTTTGTTCTAAATTCTCCCTGGAACAAAGCTACTCTGCATTCTTATTACAGTGACTGCAGTGCTTGTGTGAATTACTGTGATTGTTTTGAGATTGCTGAGTGTCCTTGTCTCCATTGTGCCTCCTCAGACTTGTTAGCCCTGTAATGTGGTGGTGCTATTTAGGCCCCACTATTCATAGATGAAAATTTGTATGCAATTAAAGGTGAAAACAAGAGGCTTTTTAAATTCCTCCACTAATTAAAACACCACAAAATAACTGCCCTTTATGGAAATTAAAGAATTTTCTGATGGTGGTTTTGTATTTGTGCTGTGTACTTTGATATTTAAATCTTGACAGAAGCGTCACATCCATGGGGAGGCACTGATTTAATCGTGTTTATTGATGGCCTCAAAAACAGCACAACAAAGCTTTAAAAAAAAAGAGAGAGAAATGGGTATTGGACCAATGTTGAAAACAGTTGAATACTTTCATGAGATCCTGTTTATGTCCTCAAGGCTGTTTTGTTTTTTGGGATAATTAGTTGATTTATTAATATGAGCTATGATTCTTTTATTTCTTACAGGAATGCAATCCAGTTCACACCCACGCAGATTGAAGCCATTCGAGCCGGGATGCAGCCAGGACTCACCATGGTCAGTACTGAGTTCACATTAGGTTTAAACTACAAAAATAAGATCTGAAATGACGATTAGAGTTTATGAGGTTTTGTTGGAAGAGGAAAAGTTGATGATTCCATAATAAGGCTTATGTGAGCACTGAGCATTATAGTGTATTCAGTACAGTCTGGACACAGAATCGATGGATTGGTGATGGCAGTTTTTTCTGGTATGTGACTACTTCCCGCTGGCAATAATTTGGTATTAAAAGCTGAATTCAAGTCAAAATCACATATTGTTGTTTTAATTCTGCTTACATGGTTATCACTGAGTGTCACTAGAGGAGCTCTTGCTAAACCCTCGACAACCTGCCGCTGTAGGTGTGTCTGTTCCGTCACATTGTTGCTGAGCCACATACGTGCATATTAATCAACCATAATGTACACCAAGGGAATTTCTTCACCAGTATTTATGCTATCGCTTCTGTCTCCATCACGATCAGTCATGTAAACTGATGACACATTTATCTGACACCCTCCCCCTTGTAATTTGGACTTTCCCTGTGAAATTGTTTTCCACACATAAGCAGGAAAATAGACCCAGTTCATAAAGAGCTTTCACTGTCATGTTATTCCACTTTTACATTTGTATGTCAAGAGCAACATAAAACACACGCTGTTTGGACAAAAGTGTTACCCGATGTGGTGATTGGAAGCTGGCAGTGTGTTAGGAGTTATTTATTGTGCAGCTAGGCTGAGGTAAAAATGGCAGGCAGGCTATCAGCAGAGTCATAAAACAACTGTGCATGCTTGCCTTCCTCTGCCGCGCTCCTCACCCCTTCTAACCTTCCTTCTTGGCATATGTCACAGTCGTTAGCAGCCACAATAAACGCACACACACACACAGTCGACCTGGCTTGGCTGTTAACGTCCTGATTTATGCAGGAATATCTAATTGCACTGACTATTTTTAGCAGAATTACTCACGTAAGGTACAAGACCAACCTGTTTCATGAATATTTATTCAATAAATTAGCTGGGTTTTTTTCATCCTAGTTAGGTAAATATCGGACTTATTATTAACACAGGACCTAGAATGCAGTAATGAAGTGTCACCTGCTTGTAAAAGGGAGGCTTGACAGACCAGTATACCTCTCTGAACTTTTTCATTTGAGCTTATTAGATGTCTGTACAGTTATATTTTACAATTCTTTATTACAGTGCTGGGTGTTCTACTGCTATGCAAGCACTACATGTACCATACAGTTAAGGCTACAGTTTGAGTAGGCAGTAATAGGTATTGTTCTGTGCATGCTTATTATGAATCATATTTTCTCATTTTGTGGGATTAAGTAAAGCCTACATTAATCTGAGTCTACACGGCGTACACAGGTCAATTATAATGCCATGTAATGAATACCCTCGCAGTACAGTAAAGCACAAATTTTAAGAAATTATATAACCCTGGAATTATAAGAATTGGAAATTATATTGTGATAACAATTTTTCGTTATTGATCAGTGCTATTTTATTTTATTTCATTCTTTCCATTTTATGAGTATTTGTGTAGTATAAAAAAAATGTTGATGACTTGGCTTTAGTTGTTTTAGTTTCAGGTATTATGCAGCCAAACTTAATTTATAGCTGCCAAGAAAAGCCCAGTGGACCCATATTGTGGAAAACCATTTTACACAACAAACATTAATATTACTTGTCTCACTCTATAGAGCGTAGTAATTAGTATCTGGAACTGACTCAAAAAGCAAACTTTAAAAGACTTTGTTAAGAGCCAGCAAAGTTTCAGGAACAAAACATCTTCAGCACAGCAAAGTAAAATATGAAAACTGCAGCTGAAAAGAAACGGAAGCTCTAAGGTGGAAGTGGTGTTTGTATGAATGTCGAAGCTTAAATATTGTTTCTGATGCTGTTTTGTTCATTCTCTGTCCCTGAGGACATCAGACCATCCAAATTCTTTTTTCCCCTACATTAGACCTTTCCTATGTGATTTATCACCATTTACTATAATCTGCTCTGCATTTTGCATTTGTCAGTGATTTGCAGCATTCAATGATTGCACAGATATCCGTAAAAGGTTTCCTGGTACTAACTCAGTCTGTGTGATGTCATTGTAACAGTAAATGTAAAGAGAACTGTTTTTTGTCTTAATTAGTGTCCAATTCCAATATAAATCAGAACATTGTCTCAAAAAACTATTTAATAAATAGGATAACTTGAAGCTTTAGACATTCTTCAAACCATCACAGAATATACTTAATCGATATATTTATTTCATATTTTTAGACTGAATGAGTTTCATGCTTTGGTTTGTGTTTCCAGTGTCATATCTTCTTTTCCCCCGTTAACACACACTCAACATTCCTTCCTAATATGTCTCCAGGTCGTAGGCCCACCCGGTACTGGGAAGACAGACGTTGCCGTCCAGATCATCTCCAACCTCTATCACAACTTTCCCGAGCAGAGGACCCTCATAGTCACACATTCAAACCAGGTTAAATACACACACACTCATATCTACGCATTTACACACACAGCCACTTCACACTTGTGACCTCAGAGATGCTCTCCCCAACAC
>JAPTHA010000016.1:14332866-14342947 GCA_029814585.1 Gymnapogon annona | reverse complement strand
CACACACACACACACACACACACACACGCACATCCCTAGCAACCTAAAGGAGTAAATTGGATACCAGAGAAGCAATTGTATCCAGTCCACATTGAATCCCTGTCACAGCTGAACACAGTGCCACAACCTATGCTTTTTTTACGCTCAGGACAGAACTGTAAACACACACACACAGGTTCTACCAAAAGACTCCCCAAACCTTTTCCCTGCTTTTTTGCCTCATTTGCTGAAGTACCTTCTGCAGCGAGCCGCAGCCCATTGATGCAACCTTTATACTGTCAAATGGCTCATAAAGGTTAGGATGCGTGTCGAAATCCACATTCTGTCGTGGCTGTTCTGCCTCTCAAGCTGAAATATAAATTACACAAACGGGAAGGCAGTTGAAATGCAGATTTACTGCACCTTTATACCTACACTCCCACGTACTTTTTTATCCTCACTTCTTCTATCCCCTTTCCGTTCTTCCCCAGTCCTCATCTGGCCTCAGGCTATTGGCTCAGACTGCAAGTGGGTAGGGTGTGACCTTGTTGTCATGGTAACCAAGTTCTCCAGGGGGCAAGGGCATAAGATCACGTTTATATTAAACAGAACATGAGGTAGGCAAAGCTGGAAATGCCAGCCCAGCGGCTCTGCTTACACATGAGCTCTCACCTCCATGTTGGCGTTCATGTGAGAGTCCTACATATGCTCACACCCAGTGTTTTTATTTCCTTTGGACAGACTGTGGAGATGCGTGTTTATATAGTCAGAAATGGAGATGCATATTAAAGGGATTTTCTCAACATGTTCGTTGCAAGACAGATAAAATTGTGTCGGTGCCAAGTCTGTGATCACATCTCATCTCTGATATGAAGATGGATCCCATTCACACTGTGCTATAGATTAGATTAGATTAGATATGCCTTTAATCGTCCCACAAGGGGAAATTTCAGATACAGCAGCAGAACACAAAAAGTAGAAAAACAGAGTAGACAGATATTCAAGACACTGATGTTACTGAAAACCTGTCAGGAACAATAGAGTAAAATACATACATACAGTACTTACCATCTGCCCTTTCCTGCTCTTTTTTAAAGGTAAACAGGCAGAATAGTAGTTCTATCTCACAAAACACAGGTTGTGCTTGTTGTCCATTTTAATATGTTAGTCGTTGGCATTACTGTTGGATTTTTGCTTTGCTGTATACTGGTTAGTTAGAATGTAATTTAAAAATGTGTGATCAATATGACAGCCAGACAGTGAAAATAAAAATGAACATGATATTATTATTATTATTTTAGCATTCTAATATTTACTATTGATGTTGTGTTTTATAGGTACTAGCTTAATGTTCACTGCTTTAGCTCTATGTCCTTTGTGCTTCTGTAGTGATGCTCATGTGACTGTTGAACAATTTTATCTTGTAGTCTAATTGATGAGGAAAGGGGAAAAAATACACCTAAAGAGATATGGAATACTTTTCCCCCCCAAAAAATTGTGCTGTTTGGAAGCAGGTAAGAAGAGCAACAGAACAAAGGCACCTTTTGATGTGTTGACTCCTCTGCAGCTGGATCACAAACTGTTGATGAAGCTGCATAAATCATTCTCAGATGTGAGGCTGCAGTCTGAGTTTAATTGAAACTGGATGAATAATGCATCTTGTTGTCCTTTTTTCCCCCTCCCTAGTGGTATTTTCTTGCTTTTTTTTTTCTTGGTCCACAATTGAAGGACAGAGTAAAGCCTTGACACCGGGATTCACTTGTACATGCAAAAGAATGTGTTCATCCTAAACTATTGATGATGAAACATTTTTTAATCTAGCCACAGTTGTTGCGATGTTGTCTCAGGGTCTGTCACTTAGAGATTGGAGATAAAAGGTCCATGCCTTCAGCTGCAAGTGATCATGTTGTATTTTGTCCAGAACTAAAGAGGAATATATTTGGAATGTATAATCCTTGGACCCTGTCCTTTGTGATCACTTGTTCACATGTTGTTCTTATGATGTGTTTGTGCAGAACTTGGCAGAGGCGGAATATTCAGTGGCTCTGTACATGTACATGCGCCTTCTGGGTTACCCCGCCGACCGCATCAGCATTCTCACCACCTACAACGGACAAAAGCACCTGATTAGGGACGTCATCAACCAACGATGTGCTAGAAACCCCTTCTTCGGGCAGCCCAATAAGGTAATGAACCTCGTCTACGGCTTGCATAAGTATATGATGGTTGTTTTAACACAAGCTAAAAACAAACGAGTCATCATAGGATTTAACAATTCCATTTCAATCTGAGGCATAACATTAGTTTAGATTAGATTAGATTAGATATACCTTTATTTGTCCCACTCTGGAAAATTTCAGGCTACAGCAGCAGAATATATGCACACGTCCAAGAGCAAAAATCTAAATATAAAAGGAAAGGACAGTTGTGCAACAAGATCAATAAAAAGCAAGGAATTCCACATTAATAATTTCAGTTTTTATGCCAGTTTCTCTGTCAGTTTTTGTTATGACATGTCTGGATCATAGTGACGGGAATTTATATAACAATATAAGAAGCATAAATCAAAAACCAAGAGATTTGCATGCTTCAACTTCTTAAATGTTCAGTGGTAATTTCGTCAATATCTAGTTTCGTAATGTTGAGTCTTGATTTATGATTATTCCACAGTAACTTACTGTTGAGGTGTAATAACATGCTACACTGCCAGTCCTTTCCTTAATCATTTATGTTTTTTTGGGTTTCTTTTCTGATCACACGTTCTTGTAGAAGTGTCTCATACATGTTGACACAAATAGATAGTGATTTTGCCTGTAACTCAACTCCATGCTTCTGATATCACTTGAGGGTGACACGTTTTTCCTCCTGTCGTGAAAAGAGCCAATATTCTCAGTGGATTTGTTTTCACCTCATACATGTGCTCGTATTCGGCCTGTTTCGGTATGAACATACATAACACATGACATGCAGCTTTTCACACCTATGGATGTCGGCTGCAGTCGATCCTTGCAGTTGCTAGTGTGCGTCACGTTGAGAGAAATTCACAGATCCCTCTTTGCACAAGAATTCTGCAGTTTCTATATTCCATTAGCATGTTTATATCGGTTGCGTTCTCAGCTCCTTGATTTTTCCCGATTGGCGTCATTCTAGCAGATTAATCCTTTCACAACAGAAATCCATCCAGTGCTGCATTTTTGCACTTGACTGTGACTTCTGAGCCATTTGTGCTGTTTCAGAGATGTCCACAAAGGCAAAAAAAAACAAAACACAAATAACAAATGTTCAAGACCAAAAAGCGTGTTTGAGCAGATGTAAAAGACTTGAAAGTTTATTTTTGTATTCTTAAAAACCTGATTATGGATATTTTGGTAATAAATATGTTGGGGGAAAAAGTTTTTTCTTTTTTACAAAAATGACTGATTTATTTATATTTATGATTATTTATAATAATGATAATTAATGGCCAGATACAGAAAGTTAACTTCTTCCTGAAAACAATTGCACTTTTGTTGCAAAGAAAAGGGCCTGTTATAATGGCAAAAGGGTTAACTAAATGGGTGAGGCATTCAGCTGAACGCAGTGAAGTAGTGTTTCCTTCTCTATCTTGCCCTTCATCGTTGGGCTCCATCATATCATGAGACCATCACGCCTCCAGCCATCTGCATACTTGTGTAAATCAATCTCTCCATATTTGAGCACATGCTCAACCCTATGATACCTGTAGCTTGTCCCCATCCTGCTCGTGATACTTCCTCACCTCGCTTTGTGTTGTTGAGTCAGCAGCCCGCTGACATACTTTCTCATCCCAGTTCTGTTTGTACGTCTAAGTACTGTTACCCTCCAGCCTCAGGACAGGCTTTTTTTCTCCTCTTCATTCTTTTCCTCTACCGACTCATTCACACCTTTCTTTGCTCCGTGCTCTTTAGACTTTGTGTCAAAATGAACAGTGCCACAAACTGTTTAGGGATGACTGAACAAGTCCCAATACTGGAGTGTTAAGATAATATCACAGTGACAGAAGGTCTGCGTGCCTCCATTATGCTGTAGACGTGGCTCTGTTGGAGTATGTCTTGTTCGGTATAGAGTTATTTTTCATTGTATTTTTTGTGTACAGTCAGCTGACAAAATAACAAATGAGTCATTCTGTGTTATACGACCTGGAACGGTCAACAAATATGAATATAAGGTTACAGCGCTCAGGGATGTGTTTTCAGAATACGACTGCCATCCATGTCAAACAAACAAACGGCAGGCGACCATCGTCCAACACTAAAAGGTTGTTTCTCCTCGCCACTGTCGCCAAGTCCTCGCTCCTGGAAGATTCTTTTGAGTGTTTCTGAATCGGCTTAAGACTTTGGTCTCGATCAGCTCAATGAGATAACTTTGGTAATGATATGGTACTGTGTAAATTAATAAATACATTTATTGAAATCAAAGGCATAGTATGCAAAAACATCTGCCTGAACATCGGTCACTTCATCTTTGAACTCAGGATGTTTTGTCTGAATGTGGCGAAACAGTTTTGAGAGTTTCATTGCATCATTACTTGGCCGTTAACCGCAAATAACACATAGCGGGTGTGGATCTTGTGTATCACCTGTTGCGATGAACCCATAACTTAGGTAGGAATCTTGATAGTTTCTTTTAAACGAAGCTTTCTTTTTGCTGGTAGACAGCGACACTTCTGCGGTCTCATAGTTTGCTCGTTTCCTCCCGAAAAAGCTCTCCAGTGACTTTTGTTTTTGGCTCATTTTTTTTCAAGGGCTAGCTTGTGGTTAGCTAAAATTTGTAATTGCGGTTAGCTGATGTATGAAACGATGTGACAGAGTCAAGTGCGGCAGTGAAGCAAAGGTGGAAACAGTCGTTTTTCAAAATAAAATCCGGAAGCTCTAATAAAAAACTATCATTTGTACCATGAAGAATTTTTTTTGCGGGCCGGTACCAAATGATCTGTGGACCGGGGGGTTGTGACCCCCTGGTGTAAATCATTCCATTGGTACATACTAAGTAGTCTGTCTCAGTGAGCACTTATAATAATTTTGGTTCACAGAATGTGAATGTGGTTTGTTGCACGTTACATTATTTGTATAAAACTAAATTCAGTTAATCAGGCCATTCTAAATTATAGTCCTTTTCTTTTTCTGCACATATTTTGTGCAAGTCTGAATCAGTTACCTATTTTTTAATAAGTAACTTGAGAGGAGGATGCACATATTTCTGGGCTGTAGAAAATTTCAATTCAAGGTTTAATGTAGTTAGGAGTATAGAAGACTAGAATAGAATTGAGCTGTATTGTCACTGTTTAGCAAATACTAATAGTGTAGAAAGACTATAAAAATATCACAAAATACTAAAATATATTGGCAATATGCAAAAACTACAGATAAAATACATGTATTTAACATACATGTATATATATACTGGCAGTGAAGGACATATTTCATGATTGACAGCTGTAATTACTGATCACAGGTCAGATTTAGGTGCAGCCTTAAAAGGATGCGTACAATTTTCTTAAATCGGTTATAGATAACATTTAAGAACACACACAAGGTTTTGCACCCACCCTTTCTCCTCAAAGACAGACATGGCCTCGTCTTCTGTCTGTGTTTCAGAAGATTAAATCCAGACTTAATGCTGTGTATATCAGTCTCAGAGGCATGCTGCTGTTGCGTCTGTGCTTTCTAATGCACAGATCCACCTTTCTCCTCCAGTTAACGCGTCTCCTGACAACAGATCTGAAATTTTGATGTGCTAGGACGTGTCGAATGTCCCATCAAGGCGAGACTCAGAGCGTCAGTGTTTGTGCTGATGGTCCTAGTCAGTATGCATGCCCAGTAATAAAGTGACAAGGGTGACAGCCTTTGTAGATTTGCTGAGAAGAAACATAGCCAGAGAGGGAGACGGATGAAAAAGAAGGACGGGGTTTGTTGTTGTGGCGAAAAAACGCTGAGCAGCTGAAAGGTCACAGCGTTGAGCACTGGGTCCACTGTGTGTCTGACAATGTGTCACAATTGCTAAAACCAAGCAAATGTCAGCAGCCAGGCCTCTTTAGTGTTAGGACTTTAATTAGGCAGAAAAGCAGGGCAAGGCCAGTTAGCACCAGTCACAGCCCCACACTCACACTACGGACAGGAGTCCTTTTTGTGTGTTTGGGACAAATAAAGAAAATACTGGTGTTTTCACCGCTATTTTCTCTACCTGTGCTTCAATAGTAGAACCTGTGCAGCCCAGCAATTAAGCATAGAGGCAGAGGCATTTTTTTGATCAGTTAATTAAAGATTTTAAAACTCTGACTGCATAGCTCAGTTGGTAAGGCCCCGGGCTGGTGCATAGGGGACCCGGGTGTCAATCCTAGGGTGAGCATCCAGTGGGTTGTGTCA
Organism: Gymnapogon annona; assembly: GCA_029814585.1. Taxonomy (NCBI): domain Eukaryota; kingdom Metazoa; phylum Chordata; class Actinopteri; order Kurtiformes; family Apogonidae; genus Gymnapogon; species Gymnapogon annona. The sequence goes on along the minus strand of JAPTHA010000016.1, from coordinate 14,336,585 downwards.
GGAAGAGCATCCGATGTAAAAACTCCTACCAAATCAAACATGCAAATTGGATTTGCTGTGGCGACCCCGAAAGGGAAAAAGCCGAAAGAAATCATCATCAATTATAGATTTTAAAACATCTTTTTTTGTCTCGGTTTACTCTGTTTAGAAAGAAATAGTCTTTGTATTTACTCTGAGCTATTATGAATATCTACATGGTCAGTAAATTAAATATAATAAATAAAACCTCTGCTTTTCACTAAAATGTAAACTGAAGAGGATCATATTTTCATAAATAGCTGCATAAAAAATGTTATAAGTTGCCCTCACCCATCTCCTTTATCAAGGAGGGTTTCCCTTTTTCGACACCCATGTTGCTGCCTGCTCCCTTATCAGTATCACCATCCCTTCATCTCATCTGTGCTTCTCCTGTCTTCCCCATGACTTTAAAAGATCTCAAAATATAAATCCAAATTTGACCAGTACTCCTGGAGCTGATGGTACAAATCATTAACAGTTTATACGCAACAATAGAAAAGTTTAACACCGTGTCCTGGACCCGGAAATGTCCTTATTAGACAGATATGTGTGCATAGAAAAAGAAGTCCTTGTTATTCTGCCATACTATGCTGCTGCGTTGCTGTGTTATGCACAGATTTTTGCATCCAGAGACACAAAGTGGAGATGTTCCGAAATGAACTCCTCGGCCCTGAGAGTCTCGAGAAAATTGGGCCAATCTGGCAGTCAGACTCCTGCTCATTCCACGACATAATTGTCATGAATAAGACATTAGCAGAATGGATAGAGCGAGTAACAAGGAGAGAAAGAGTGTAGAATTCCACAGTTGTGTTTTTCAGCCGCGACAGCATCAGCACAGAGACAGTGGCTGGTTGTCTTCCTGATAATGAGACGGACGGAGAGGAGACATGCAGTCAGGTAGCATGTCTTGAAGACGTTTCGCCCCTGGCTAGTCAGCCTAGTCCTGCATGAACGGATGAAGCCACTTGGATAAGGGGCAAAACGTCTTCAATACTAAACTCAGTCCAGTTGACTTGATTCAGTTGCCGAGAGATACCTTTGACCTGGAGGAATGAGAATTTACGCGGTCAGGTAGCAAAAACCAGGGGGAGCCCATATCTATGCTGTGTTTCACGTGTGTGTGAGTGTGTGTGTGTGTGAGATCGAGAGACTGCATTGTTTTTCCTTGTATCAACAGTCATGCATGTGGCACAATAACATGACCTCTGTAGTTTACTCCCTGGAAGATACGCCATAGATATGTGAACACGGACTGAATCCCAAGCCAGTGGGAGGTGATCTATTTGGGCTTCATTGTCACTGTCTGAAAGCTAAAAATAGCCCTCTGCACCCATACTTATGTGTTGTGTCTGAAGAAGAATAGGTTTTTGTGCGTATTTCTTTGATTAAAACTAAATGTCTCGCTCCAGCTGATTGATTATTGTTCAGTTCCTCATTTAAACTGATTGGGTTGTTCTGGGTTGTTCTAGGCTGTAGGCCTTGGTTTCGCACATTGATTTACCAATATTCCACGATGGCGATACTCACTGCGAATAAAAGACATCATGATGACTTTGAAGCATGTTGGAGAGAAAAGAAAAGATTACTTCACGCCATGTCATCATCTCATTCGATGATTCTGACATGAGCCTTTTGAATTTTCACCTGAAATCCTGAATAATTGACACAACAATAATTTCAAATTATTACACAGATGCTTATTCTCTCAGGTTTACATGTGATTGTAGTAATGATGTTAGTAGGTTGCTATGGAATTATGGACTTGGAAGATTCATGCAGGATTATATACGACCTTGTACCACAACAGAATGTTAATCATAAAGGTCTGATTTGCAAGTAGGAAAAATAAGGGGGAAACATATTAGGGTTGAGAGGAACTTAAAATTTAGGATGTAGTACTTTATTTCTGATTTAGTACTTTATTTTTTCTTTGTCTTTTCAGTCTGTATTTCCAGTGGTAGTTGTGTTGTAGAGTCTGTTTTCTGCGACATGTGTTCAGACATGTGCACGCATGCATTCTGCAACCGTTTGGCCTTAGCATTAAACATTTGACTTGTACGTACGGCCCTTAAACGCCTCATGCTATTGTAAAACAGACATATTGTTGCCTCTGGTGCTGCACCTGTTCTACATAGCAACAAGGAGACATAAATAAATGTTGGTGTACTAGTTCATCAGCCCCATCTGTCTCTACAACACATTCACACACACAGCCTCACCACACTACCTGTGCTTCATCCAAAAAGAAGGTTTCTTGGAAAAAGGGACTTCCATGATCACAGTAGTCAGTCAGTCAGTCAGCAGAAGGTAACAGACACGCAGGTATTTGTGTAATGGCAACACGTGACCACATTTTTACAAACTGCCCTGAAGTCACACCACCTCTATGTATAATTTGCGGCCTGAAGGCATTATTGCGAAATGAAACAAGGAAATGGTCTGGGTGTGATGGGGAACTTAATTTTAAAGGAACAATTGCCAGTCTGGGGACTGAACTACATGTTCAAATGAAGTAAGAAGGTGAGGATGGTTCTAAATGAAATGACTGTTGATGCAACAGTCCTACTTTAATTAAGTAATTTCTAAAAGGCTATGGGCAGAGTATTCCAAAAGAAGCGACTATAACTTCCTTTAAAAATGGTACAAAGTTGAAGTCACTACTGTTGTATGTTGAAAAATGTGATGGAATGGCTTTGGAACGGCACTGCGTTCACAGAATGGCATCATCTCTTTGCAGGGTTGCATCAACTCTCTTGTCCAGGTTTCTGTCAAGTCCAGTATGTTGTCTTTGTTACTTAAGGTGGAACAGCACTCAAAACACAGCTTTGTTCCCTGTAAACAGCGAACAGTACACATCCCAGCAAGATGGGATTACCACCATCTGAGAGCAAATTGGCTGACACAAGTTTCCGTTTTTCTTTGGTAAAAAATCCCACAGACACTTTCCCTTTCATTGTGTCTCCAAGAAATAAAGTGGGCACCAGTCTAGTTGGTCCTCAGCACCTTGGCCCTGAGTCTCAGGGGCCCAGGTAAGAGGCTACTGGCAGCAAATGCCCTCTAAGCCGTATTAGCTTAGCTCAGCTGCCCGCGTGGTCCACAGTGATAACGACAATAACAAGAAAATGCAAGCAGCGCTGCACATCTGCTGGTCTCAGACACACACCGAGAAATGATGTGTTTCTGCTGAGTCCCTCCATATACACACACACACATTTTCTTTGTATCAGCTTAGCTTAGTTAACACATTATCATTGGTCTGTGTATTCCTATGGGTTCGTGTTTAATAATGTTGCGTGCGTGCGTGCGTGTGTGTGTGTGTGTGTGTGTGTGTGTGTGTGTGTGTGTGTGTGTGTGTGTGTAGGTGACCACCGTGGATAGGTTCCAGGGTCAGCAGAATGACTACATCATCCTGTCACTGGTGCGCACCAAAGCTGTGGGACACCTCAGGTAATGACTGGAGTTAATTTTGCGTACTACTTCCTTGCACTTGATAGTGAGTGTGTGAAGTTGGTCTTTGGAGATTTAGTTTGAATATATACTATCAAACAGCATGTCAGCAGTTCAGCCAGCTCCTATGACCTAGTGTGTGGAACATATCAGCACTATATGAAAAGTTAGAATGGATATTAGGGCATTAACGACTTCAGTTTTTTTCAAGTCGACTTATCCGCCAATAAAGTCGAAGTTGAGTCGACGAGTCA
>JAPTHA010000016.1:14103122-14113588 GCA_029814585.1 Gymnapogon annona | reverse complement strand
GGGGGGGGGGGGGGGGGGGGGGGGGGGGGGGGGGGGGGGTATAGATGTTGGGATAAGATTCATTTGTGCCCACTGGTTTATCTACTTCATTACTGTGTCACAGATCAGGCTCAGCACTCTCTGTACTACATCACTAGCCCCCCCCCCAACACACACACACACACACACCCCACCCTCCACTGTGGATTTGTAAATGTGTCGGAGTGTTGTGTTGGAGTAACAACACTGTTGAATTGTAATTTTCTCAATGACATCTGTCTTAAAAGTCTATGGGTTTAACAGTTTACATACTGTCATATCACAATGTAAATATCTATATAGAAATTGATGTACTTACTATAAAAAGCAGATTTTCCTTTCTTCTCTTTATACTTTGTTTCAGGTGTAGATATTCTAGCTGGTTTTGCATTATCCCTGCTCTTTGCTTTTGTATTTGCTGTTGTCATCTGTGCATTTTTCCCATGGTAGGATCAATAACCTCATTTTCATGCATTTGTTTTTAAACCTGTCCGCCACGGATTGATTTTTTTCTTATCCTAAAATTACACGATGAGCATTGTTTTTAGAACTTTCGAACACATTAATTTCCCAAAGCAGACTATAAAGCCGTCTCTCCATCCACTTACATTTGTAGTGGCCTCACATACAATAGCTTATCCCTCAGTCTTTCAGACTTGTGTAGTTTCTCTCCCTCACTGAGCTACTCTGTGTATAAGTTTGTGCAGACTGTTCAGATATCAGACATCACATCGAACTTATACAAATACATTCAGATCAGTTCATATGCAGGTCTAAAGGAGTGCTCGTACCAAAATTTAGGGAAATTCCATATGAATGTTTCACATTTACACAGCTGGGACAGACAAATGGAAACCATAAGGACTAATACAATACAATTACTTCTCAACGTGGGATTTCTGAGCATTTCTTCAATGCACCACATGGGGGTAGTCTATACCAAGGCCTGCACTGAAGGTCCACATTGAAACACACTAGATTAGACTGTATGCTCAGCCTTGAGTGAAGTTGTAATGCAATGACATTTAAAGATATATTTAGATTTGTCACAGAATCATCCACTTTCTACTTTCAGTGATGGATAACTCTGATTCATTACAACACATCAGGCTGTGGAACGGATGCGTCTGAATCCATCTGGGTACGGGATCAGCACTTTTCTTTTCTTTTTACTAATGATAGGAACCTTTTTATTCCTAACGTGTTATTTATTTATTTGGAAAGAGTGGTGTGGTTTGTTTGCTGCTGGACACTTGAATTTCTCCCTTGGGACATTAATAAAGTTCTTATCTATCTATCTATCTATCTATCTATCTATCTATCTATCTATCTATCTATCTATCTATCTATCTATCTACATGAACTTGAAGGAAATGTGAAAAAATAAGCCTAATGCCACATAAAAAAAAAATCACCAATCTTTGAAAATTATAGGAGAAGTAGCTTGTTTATTACTTTAAGGTTTACACACAGTATTCTCTGGAATTCGCACAAAACTCAAATATAAAATTGTCCTTGCGTGTCAAAAAAGTGTCCATTAACATTTATGTGAAAACATATCGTTATACATTATACAGTTAAAGTTGGCTATTTCAACAACATGAGCATGCAGATAACGCAACTATTCTAATTTACAAGAAATCCGCTTAAATTGGATAAAATAGATGTTTTACATGAGCCAAGTTCACACACACACACACACACACACACACAAAAGAAAAAGACTCAACATCTTACCTCAACAGAATGATTTTGCCATATTTGGAGTATAAACAAACATAATAAGCAAATATATCATTCGCCAGTGACTTTGCTTAAAGACACTTATTTCATGGTCGATACTCTGAGGCAGTGTTATCCTGGGGTGCATAAATAAAGACAATATAAAGACTGGATTGAAGACTGCGATGGTGTTACAGCAAAGGCACTAATAAAAATTGTGAATCAGACTGGTGTTGATGGAATTTTACTGGATGACAGAATTGGAGGAACGGCGTATGAACATTACTACGCACTTAAAAATGACATGACAAATTTTGAGAGGCTGTACCCTTCTTTTTTGGCAGCTTATGGTTTATATGCAGGATGCAACCATAAAAATAAAACACCCAAACATAATAAATTTGACACAGAAGACAAATACACAACTTCTTCATCCCATTGTCTGATGGAACCGTTATAGAGCTGGTTATAAAAAGGATACAGAGAATGAAAGAAAGACATTTTGTGTATGTTCTGGGGTTTTTGTTTGTTTGTTTGTTTTTTTATTAAAACAATAAACATCCAAAGTGTTAGAGGAAGAAAAGCACAGAGTTAGGCAACTGGAACGTTTCATTATGAACTCAAGAATGTTCTGCAAGATAAGGTTATCAGTGCATTTGTAATGTGATGAGAGAGAAAAAAAAAAGTCCAAATAGAAAAGAATCAGACACATTTCAGGAGTGAGGACGCCTAAAGTTCCAGAGTGTGTGAGAGCAATGACACACGAAAACAAAAATAAACCAAAACAATACTACAACCCACTGCTGCGTCTACGTGAGACTCGCCTATTTCTAATTGCTCGTCTACCTGCGTACATTGTTAGAAAGATGAATTCAAAACCATACAAAAAGCACAGGTTTCAACAACTGAGTAATTCAAGTTAGAATACAGCCAAACAGAGTAGTTTTGAAACATCCCAATTGTCCGTGGGATACGTGCACTCTGTAGACACTGAATAATAGTACTAGAAGAATGAGACGTTTTGCTTTGTACAGTGCAGAAGCTGGTTCGTGGACTTGCTCCCTCGTCTTAAAACGCAGATGATTCCCTTGTATGAGCTCATCCTTCAAACAAGAGTTTCTTCAAGTAGACTTTCATGTTGGTTGGCAACTATATTCCTTGTATAGTACATTTGGTTGTTTCTCCATGACAGACGAGTCTTAACAGAGGACTCTGATACGTCGCAGTCACTCTAGTCGCTCTCCTGGATTCCTTAAATAAGATAATACTGTTGTGAAACATTCTGAAAATGACGGACGGGACGGTCCAGAAAACACAGTTAGAATTCAGAAGAGCCCAGTGTGTAACATTTAGGACAGGTGCTGGTGTGTTTTCGTGGCCTGGGTCCCTGCTGCGCTGGAGGATGGTCATTTATTGACTGGAATTCAATTCATTTCTAAGGTCATTTTTTGATTTATTTACAGGTGCAGGACTGTGCAAGAGTCTCAGGTCACCCTTAGTCTCGAAGTTTCAGCAAAGTTATAATGACCACATATATTTCTCCGCCTTGAGATTCAAGCGGGATATGTGAGACGTGTGGAACATTCGGAACTCCAGTTTTAGGAGGAAAAACAGCTTCTACAAACCAAAGTGCTAAGTATTGACCGCCTTGGCACTTAATGTGTGAAACTATTTTCTTCAGACAGTATAGGATTTACAGCCTTATTTTTCTGGTGTTTTCCACTATATTGCACGTTTGGGTACTTTTTGTCACGGCAACACAGGTCAACCTAAATGGGAAGGTATTCAGCTTTGACTTTTTTTTTTTTAACGAGCACATATTTTCACTTTTCCAGCTCTAACTACAAAAAAGAGATGGAGAAATAATTGAATGGTACGTTCATTTCAACCCTGAAAGAGCAAAGCTAATGGTGGGGTAAGACTTTACACAGAGCTGCAGATTGTAAAATGAGACACGTGTTAATAGGAGAAAAGGTTCAAATATACATGTAGGTCTTCGGTGTTTGAACAGATAATACATACGAAAATAGTATTTTTGTATTTAACAACATACTCCCACCCCCTCAAACACACACTGACTGCACTGAAGAGTTCCTTCAGTGACAGACTGACCCTAAGTGTGTGTGAAGGAGAGGTATGGCAGGTCCTTCCTCCCTGCAGCTGTCAGGTGTTTTAACAGTGATAACAGTAACTGACTATGACTATGATTATCATATAATTGCTATCGTTACTTAATTATCAATGAATATTGTTGTTATTGTTATTATTATTTTGTCCATGGACCCGCTGGTGCCAGTACCAGTACTGTTGACCAACGCTGGTACCGTTAATTATTATTATTATTTATTATTCTAATTATGAATTACTATAATTATTACACAACAGTATATTACTATATAACTCACAATGTCTCTGTATGTTACTGTGTAACAATAAGGGTGTAACTATGAAACTGTGTGACTATGGAACTGTGTGTTGCTATGTGTCTGATGATGTCTCTTTGTTGATCTTTACTGTTGCACTCAATCTGTTCTTATCTTTCTTTATTTGTATTTATATATCTATATTATCAGGAATCGCTCTTATTTTTCATCATATTTGCAGTATCACTGTGTGTGTGTGTCTTGTCTTATATGTGCTGCTGTAACCTGAAATTTCCCCGTTGGTGACTAATAAAGGGATCTAATCTAATCTAATCTAATCTAATCTAATCTAATCTAATCTAATCTACTAAAGAATACATTATATGTAATCATGAAGTCAAAGTCTAACTATACAGAAGAAACCACGCAACGTAAAGGACTCCTTTACATCTGCATCCCAAAAAAACAGTATGGTGCATCAACAAATGACCACCTCCATGTAAAAAACCGACTGAAACCCAAAGTACACCAAAGCACACAAGCATCTCAGACCAGGGCTGGACAATAATGTAAAAAAAAAAAATGTAAAAAAAAAATAAAACCACAACATTTGTCTATTGCATCCATATTGATTAACAACATGATGCATTTCTAATGTCATAAAGACAGAAATAAGGTTCATTGAATATTTAGAATATTAACATGGGGCTGAATTTTCATGATCTCTGATTAATGTCAGTGATGTAGATTTCTTGAGCATACAAAGTGTACTCCATTAAGTTCTTAAGGATTATTACACTATTATTTATGGCACGATGTAGATGTAGTGTAGATTTAAGGGTTTATAAGGTGTACCTGAATGCACCATGAAGTACCTGCGTGTGACAAAACTGTAGAAGGGTTGTGTTCATTGACATACTTTTTTTTTCAGTAATTTAGTTTAGGGACTGTCGCCCAGTCCTTAAAGGAACCTCTGATTTTGAGTATTGGCGTGATGTAGGACAGTATGGAATTTCCTTCAGTTATGTGATTGTTCATTCCCTCACTCTCACTGCCCTGAACATGTTTACTTCAGGTTTATATGTGCTCTACATACATGAATCACTCATAAATATCTCTGAACTATTAATAATCTGACACAAAGCTGTTTGTGACGACAGATGGTAACTGTGTGCATCTACATTATGTGCATCAGCACAGGAAATGTTGAAGGGTGGTGATTATCAGATACAGTCATGGCTGTGGTTTTTCTTTTTTTTTTTTTGGCAAACAGAAGCATAAAACATTCTGCTGACACTTGGATATGACGTCGTTTTCCTCTCATCCATCCCTCCGCTCGCCGTGTGACCATCAATAAGAACGAGATGCACCAGAATACAATAACCCAAAGACATTAAAATGTTAACATTGTTAACAAATACTAATCATATTAAAATTTTTCTTTAAAAAGAATAAAATCTGAAATCCTTCTGTACATCGAATGGCGATTGTTGACCCCCAGCCCAGTCGGGGTTTTGGCAGTGGTCTAACACTTGTGCTTCATGGCAAGCTGTAGAAACATTGGGGTGGGGGTTTAAAGACAGTCATGTGAGAACAATTTGTACCACAACAAAAACTATCATTAACTCTAACATCAAATATTAGGTATGCGGATGACGAGAAATAGAAATGAAGGTAAAGATATGCAGGTATGCAATGCATGCAAAAAAAAAAAAAAAAGTCCAAAAGCAGCAAAGGTAATGAATGAAACATGGAAATGGAGGCAAAACTGCAGCACGAAGCAGGAATACTACATTTGTTGTGAAGGTAGGAGGAGTCCAGGGGGCTTTATCACGAAGCAACTTCAGATACGATCTTTTATTATTAATCTCAACACAGGCCATTGACAAGCAGAACGAGGGAGACTTACACCAAAAGGCCATTTACAAACACAGAGAGGTCTAGAGTCATATATTTGCAAGATGAATGAACTGAAAGCCTGAAAAAAAAAATTCAATATATTCCAGAATTCAAGGACAACAGCTCCCACAGACGTGGCAAGGATGGAAAGATTAAATAGGCTTCCCACACTGCGACTCTGTACATCAATATATTCATCACTGGGTGGAAATTATAGATGTTTACACCGTTTCATTTATCTGATGCTGAGCTGTTTTCTTTTGGTAAGACAAGCTGTGTAATTCTTTTTCCTCACAGACCCTGTCACCATCTAAAGAGCCTCCTTCATCATCAGACCAAGGTCCAGTGGATCTTCTGCTTGAATGTGTTCATGGTACTGTATCTTATCCACAGTACTATGTGAACCATCTCCGTGGCACTGGGACCCCACGGTGTAACCCAGCAGTGACCTCACATCCCCTTAATCCTGCTTCGTGATACAGGCCTCTGGTCTTTCTTTTTTTTTATTTTTTTTATTTCTAACAGGATCAATCCACAGCATCATTAATCCCATTATAAAAGGTCCTAACGAGCTTCACTGGAGGCTTACTGGAGAGATGACCAGGTCCACCAATCGAATCAAGCCTAGTAGCTGTTAAGGCAGAGAGATGGGAAAATTGCTCTCTCTCTCTCTCTCTCTCACACACACACACACATACACACACACACATTGATTCTGGAATATGACGTTACAGCACAGAGAGAAATACAACTACGGATAGATCAAGAGGGGGCAGTAGAGCAGCACACACAAAACCGCTGTGATTAAAACGTAGTGCAGCGAAATTGGCTCCTGTCACAAAACCAGACAAAGAAAAAGAATGACTGGAACACACAGACATAAAAAAAAGAAAAAAAAAAGAGCCAAGGTGACCCTCTGTAGCGGCCCTGCATGCAGTTAGTACGCCACATGCACAACATGCTAATGATATGATTGGTCAAACGAACAGCAGAAGCTCTTGTTCATTCCCTCTGTGAGGCTACAGTGTCACGTTGCTTTTAAAGGAGGACTTCAGACACGCCACAGTGTAAATCTAGATAACGCGCAAGACAAATGGAAAGCAATAAAGCAAATAATATGAGCGCTAATAGCGGCAGGTGGAAATGAGAAGGCAGAAAATGAATGATTCTTCACAGGGATTCAGCAATCAATCTGCCCGAAAAAACCTCTAAAGCGCATCTATTAAATGTACTTTCTCTGCTGTTTTAAATTCACTCCTATGAGGAGACTGTGAGCAGCATAGAGAGCCACGGAAGGTTCTGCAAACGTCTTCCGACTACACAACCTTCACCAGTGTGGCTTTATATGCATTCTTTACTTTAAAGGGTAGTGGAAGACTTTACTCATAGAATCATGGACATTCCACATTAGGTGGGATGTCTCTATGAGGCTTGATGTCTCGTGGAATAACAGAACAGCTGGATTTAGTATAAGAAGCCGAGCTTCTAAGCCAACCTATGCATTATATATTATATTATCAAGAATCCAGCTGTAGAGGGTGTGAACAAGATGTCAGCCTGAAGTCACTGTGATTACATTCACTCAGGGGCTGAGTTCAAATGAATGCAGCGGATTTAAAAAAAAAAAAAAAGTTCAAAAGGAAAAAGAATGAAGCTTTTTTTTTTTCCCAGCTGAAATTACATCCACACGTTCATTACAATAGTATGGTGTCATTTTGGCACAGGTAAACGAACAGACAAAAACACACACACACACACTAAATGGTCCAGAGTCATTCTAATACATTTTCTTTGTTTAATTACTAATACAAATGATCTTTTAATGTGTTGAGTTGACTAAACTTGAAAGTCACTTGTTGCCTTCCAAACATACACTATGGGACGTTTGTCTTTTATCGCGGCCATTAAAACAGCACCAGGGCTGATGTTTCAGCTGTGGATCGGGCTGGGGCATGTAACATAACTACTGTTGGGTTGAACTTAAGAGTAAAAAGTACAACCCACCCACCAAACCTGGTGCAGTTGCAGAATTTGCTGCATTGCAAACAGGTGGCCCCCAATATTAAGATGTGCAGGTTAATGGTAGACAACCTTTATCTGAAGTAATTCATTTATAATGGTCCTGGTTTTCATTCTAAATGCTGTCCAATGCCTGCTTTGTGGAAGGTGGCATCAGTTCATAACATCTATAACGCTGTCATCATCAGACACTCATTACAAAGCCATCAACAGTTTTTGCTAGTGTTTATAGTATCGTTTAACAGCACGCAATTAGATGTAGAGGATGATGAAGCACCCTATAAAGAAACACAAGACTAAGTAAATGAGGAAAATGGAAAAACAGAACGCTGCTCTCCGTCCTTAGAAAAACAATGAAGCAACTATTCATATAAAAAAATTTAAAAAACTCCTTTCGGCGAGGAATTTGAATTCTTAACAGGATTGAAATTTTTGTGATTTAAGTACGATGCCCCCTAAACATATCCTACACTTTGTTTGATTAAAACAAACACAGGAGGCAAAGCCCACCTGTGGTTATGTACCGTAATGTATCTCGCTAACATATTGCCTCACCTTATGTGCAGTGACAGCGAACTGTTCAGCGCTGTTCATCATGTCTGCAGTTCTCTCCTCAGCTCGTCCTAATCGCTCGCCGCGCTCGTTCAGAGCCTGGCTCGCCTTCTGTACAGCACTTGTCACGCTGTCTGCAGCCGAATGGAGTATACTGTTACCTGCAGATAAGAGCAGGAAGGCCAACAAACACAGCAGAGGAGGGGAAAAGGAGAGAAAAGACAAAGAAAAGCAACATTTGGATTATTATTACAGAAAAAAAAGCGGCAAAAACACAATTGGCTCGTCAACTGCAATATGAGAATAGACGGCTTCTTCAAAGTCAAATTCATTCCAACATTACCACAGAAAATAACCCGGTTTGAAATTCCATTGAAATGAAACCAATACAATCATGAAAATAAGTACGTGCAGCATTGGCTTTGATGTTCATTCATTCGTATGTTTATTTATTTGAGCATTCAAGTGAGTCGATACAAGTTCAGAATTTCAAATTAGTTCACTTAAGACTCGAAAAAGAGTGTGAGTGTGAGAGAAAACTGATTTAATCCCACCCTCATTTCTCCTCATCAATGAGCAATAAGGCACATGACAGATTATAATAAACTCATTCAACAGTGTTTACATTATATGACCAAAATATGTGTTGGAGAAAATAAAATTAAAAAAAAAAAAAAAAAAAAAAAAGGACGAAGACTCATTTCCAGTGAGATTCAACACTGCATTTCATCACATTTTATGGCTCCTTTCTTCTTTTGTAAACTACCATGTAATAAAGACAGTCTGAATGCCTGGTTGTGTAGACCACCCTGGAGACCCGGGCGTGGATGGTAGACAGTCAACACATGTTCACATAATGGTGGCAGCGTCTGGATGTTCCCTTTGACAAGTCATTAATCTACCCGGCGTGGCGTGTGCTGCTGCTGTTACGCACTCGTCTAACGACTGCACTGAGATCAACGCTCATTCCACTGCTCTTTATGTACAATACTGTAACGGTGTGCCGTGGTGGATTTTTTTTCTTTTTTTTTTTTCTTAGTGCCAGAGCTCAAACCTTTACCCTTGTCCCGAAAAAAAAAAGACGTATAAAAATGTATTAATATGTATTTAATTTGTGTTTTGTAACCGGTCAACAGATTATTATACACCTTAAAAATGAACTGATCAGATTATGTGTGAAAGTCCTTACATTACTTAGTGCAGGGGTGCTCAATACGTATTGTGAGTAGATCGCGTGGCATTTACAATTTCCCCATCAACCAATCATTGTGAAGTGAATGGAAATTTGTCACTTGATTGACAGTGGGTCTGGCCAATCAATGAGCATGCGCATAACCACACATAACAGCAAGGCAGTGAATTGACCCGTACGCGGCGTCGGGCAGATGCCACATAAAAACGGAGTAATCGTTGTCAGTTCCTTTTGATTCTCTGTTGGTGTCTCGCGGAAAAACATTGTAAACCTTCTTATGTCGCTATTTCTGAGGGAAATAGTCGGACAGTCAATCAAGCGGAGCGTTTACTAAAATTGCACAACAACATTTTTACAGATTTTAGAATTCCTTGCACACATAAGATGCACTTTAAAAGGCACACCGTCGATTATAGAGAAAATGACAGGCTTTTAAGTGAACCTTATGGTGGGAAATAGGTCAGTCCCAGTACCGTTCCACCAGGACCGAGGATCATGTTGAAGTGTGGTTGAGACTGGTGTCAGCAGATACTGTCCAGATGATGCATCATATGCATCATATTATTATCATTATATAAATATTATATGATGTATCCCTGGCTGGTTCCATTCAGTGCAAGTCACCAGAGTAAGGTCATGACAAAAAATGTACATAGTTGCATCGAGCAATATGGGTTCACGCAGTTATACAAAGTACACTA
>JAPTHA010000016.1:14024881-14035713 GCA_029814585.1 Gymnapogon annona | reverse complement strand
TCAGTTGTGTTGTGCACAAGTCAGGTTCATACACAGCCCACAGCCCTATTGGACAACTGTTCACATTCACATTATTGCATTATAAATGTATTATTTGGATGCCTTCAGTGAGAGTCTACAATGAAAATAGTTATGAAAATAAAGAAAATGTGAATGAATGAATGAATGAATGAATGAATGAATGAATGAATGAATGAATGAATGAGAAGGTGTGTCCAAACTTTTGGCGTCGATACGAACCATATTTTATCTCAATCGGCCTATTGTTGCTTGACTTGTGTCCAAAAAACAGATTTTCAATTAAAGCGCTCCCATTTGTATGACTTATAATACTCAAAGAAGCTGAAATCCATTGGTTTCTTCCATTAAAGGTCCATGTTGGTCATCAAGGAAGAAGAAATCCAACCTCCACTGTCCTAGTTATTACCTTTGCATCGAGGACATCGGGGTAAAACCTTTATATCACCAAAATTGAAATGGGAGATATAAAAACAATAAATAAATAAAGGAAAATCACCACAACACAGCAAACAACAGTAAAAACAAAAACGAAAAAATACAAAGAAAGCGATGCAAAAAAAAAAAAAGGCCAAACAGTCTATTTTTATATTGCATCCCCCACTGTTCTGCGTTCTACCCCTCATTACACAGGGGCGTGCACTGAGCATGCTCTATTGGCATGTTTTGACACTGATCCCTATTGAGCAAACGGTTGAATTTTTATGAATATTTCAAATAAATCATGAATTCTGAATGCCCATATTTACACCACAAAGAACAAATGTGCATCTGTCAATGCATCTCCAACGCGTCTCCTTTCATTTCCTATGTGTAATGCGACTTCCCCTCCCGTGCATCCCCCCCATGGTGTGTATTCTCTCCCCTGTGATCCGCACTTGCCTTTATGAACAGGCTGCACGTTGTGATTTTAAAGCCTTTTAGCATTTATTTCACAGCGCAATGGACTCCTCCAGTTTTAACAGATAAACCACTCCATCTGCTGCCTGTCTTTTCTGCCACTCACTGATAAAAGAGAAAAACACATTAAATCTTCATTGCATTGGTGGAGTCACTGCGACCTTATCACATGTATCTATGTCAAACCTGACTCTGTGCTGTCCGCCTCAATGAAGCAGAAATCGGTCGTGCTCTTAGTAAAATATTAGAATTTCGCCATTCTTCTACTTTTATCTCATTATGAAAGCGTGTGAAGAAAGACATACAGCAGCTAAACACAGTAATGGAAGACATCAGGCTGACTACTGAAAAACAATACATTACAATTGCAGAATAATCCCTGTTTTTGACAATGAAGTTCTCTATGTCTTTAGTGAAATCCAGAGAATTTAAAACAAGTACTGAAATCCATATTTATTTTATTCCACTTTATTGAAACTTTATCATTTCATGTATGTGTGTACTTGTTATTGCATCTCTTACCCGTTTTATGCAATTTTGTTTAGCTTTCAGTTTATTTCTTGTAGAATTCTACTCATGACTTCTGCACTTCTCCACCCGTTCTTGCAATTTTGTTGAAATTAAATTTTATTTCTCGCACTTTTATCTTGCTAACTTCTATTAATTAGTGTGTAATCATATATTAATGTGTGTATGCCTTGCAAATTTTGAACTGATGTGAAGCACTTTGGGCTACAATTGTTGTATGAAAGGCGCTATATAAATAAAGTTTTATTATTATTATTTTAACAATTCAGGTTTAACAATATTTGCATAAATATTATATATATATATATATATGTATACACACACACTAAGATGCCCACCAGCTACACACACTGTATAACAAGTCAGAGTAAATCACCTTCTATCAGACCCGACTTCTTATGTAAATGAAAGTTTTTCCTTCAGTTGAAATGCATTCGGTTGAAAAGTTGCCTCCTCACATCCTTCAAGGTGACTATCTCACATGCACACAATGACGCTCCATCCCATTGTTCAGTCTTTGTACTTTATTTAGAACCAACCCTCCTGGTCCCCTTCTATCTCTGCTGTCCCTCAGTTCTCCTTTTTCTTGTCAACAAAAAGCACTCAAATATGTACGTACTAGGACATATGCAGGCCAACTTTTATCAAGCGACAAGAAAGCGGCTGGAAAAGACATTGGTGAAGCAGGCGTACGCTTACATTTTCATTTTTATCTCCCTATTATTAGTATTTACACAGTACCACCTGGAAGAACTGTGACGTTCTTATGCGTTTTCTTAATTATAGGTCACCTTTGAGTTACATTATTTTAATCCTCCACTTCAATGGTGAAAAAGTGAGAAACTTATTTTATCTTTTTAAAAAACACTCTACAGAAGTGGAATAAATTATAAAGACTTCTGAGGTTGGACTTGTACTCCATTTGTTTTCTTTCTGGGTCCTTATGGCTGATTTTATTTAATGTATATGCAATATTTTCTCTGATTGTGTACCTGTTCATATTATGTATGCAAATATTGTTAAACCTTATATTTACGAGTTGTTTAAATATGTATTTCAGTACTTGTTTCAAATTAATTTGATGTCACACAGCACATAGATGGATAGCCTTAGTGTCTGTTCTAAGTAAAAAAACAGAAATTGTACCGTTATTGTAATATAAGTGTTTTCATTAACAGTCTTGCGTAACAGTCTTTACTCCGCGTAAATGTAATTGCGTTATATCCAAATATCCGTGTGGAAAAATGGTGGTTTTGCAAACCACCATTTAAACTGCAAAAGTTGCAAAAAGGTTCTAGTTGCAAAAAGTGCAAGTTAAACCGGGGACTGTTGTTTCTTATTCTGCACTGATCGATCAACAGCCACAAAGGCCAAGTTAGGTAAACACACAAATCATTAGCTTCCACTTTCCACTGCTTCAGAGCATTCATTTACATGTCTGATGGGGTCCCTGAAGATGTACGCCAACAAAAACAAAGCCTAATTGGTCAGTGGGAAGTTTTGATTTGTGGGCGACAGGAGAACAGAGCAGTAAGATAACGGTGGCGCTGACAGAGGACCTGCTGCACTCATCCATCTGTCCGTCCAGTGCTGTAGGATTCTAGGCAGAGAAATGAAAGACACTTCATGTGTTGACCAGTTGCCCCTGAATTTAAAGTGTACTGTTATAATGATCCGTTAAGCAAGTTACGTAAAAGATAACACTGACTTCTTTCTGTTAATTGTGGGTAATATTCTTTTCTTAGTGGTACCAAAGATCTGCATCCACAGTGAATAAAATCACCTTCACTGGCCTCCATTGTTTTCCACAAATGTAGCAGAAGATTTGATAACTAATTAACATATAATTATTATAACAAAATCATACGGATCTATTTTTGCTGATTTTTTTTTAATTTCACATCATATGCTTTTCTAATATTTTTCCTGTGTTCTATTATCTTCTTATTTGTCAACTATTTAATACATCAACTACCATTTCACGAAATGATTAATCAATGGCGGAATTTTTAAGTGGGGGGGGGGGTCATAATTTTCTAATTCCACCATTTTAAATGTGAAATTCCATTCTGTCTCAATTCCTTGTCAATAAACTGAATACATAATAATACATTGGACGATTAGGCTGTGAGAATCATTTTTCACCATATAGCAGACATTTTTAGATAATATCTAATCGATTAATTGCAAAAATAATCAACAGATTAATCCACAATGAAAGTAATAGTTGCTCACAGGCATACTTCACTGCAAATGTAGGCTTATGTGCTGCTGAACTGATTTATGGAAATTGCAATTGATTTTTTGATGCAGGACATTATTCAAATGGTGACCCGGGGTCACGGACAGTCTCTTTAAACATACTGCGAGTTCATATTCCACAGGCCACAGCCCTAAACCAGTGCACTTTTATTGACATACGACTGGCAGCCGAGCCAAGAGTAGAAATGCTGCGGTGTTTATTCGCTGACGTGAGCTCTGGCGCGCTGTCAACGAGACCAGTTAGAAATCTACAGGCCTTAACACTGGCCCGATTTCTGCATAAAGCTGGAAGTCCAAGACATGAACCGCAACCTCATTAAGTCTGAAGCGTAAACACTGGCCGACTTCATTGAATGACGGTCAAAAGAGTGGGCTGTAAAAACCCAAAAATATATTGACAGGGTGTTGACAGCATCGTTTATATGTTACTGATTTCAATATGGAACGCTTCTACCACAGTTTGGGACATTGAAAACAAACACAGCTTAACGATGCACAAATAAAGATGCACGTTAATAGTTTGTACTGAGTTTCCTAGGGACGTCAATAGATGTCTTACAACCCAAACATCCACATTGGTGGGGGGTTCACACCAGAGGATGTCGTCATTTACTGTCATCTGTGGGCTTGTGAAGCCCTTTGAGACCTATTGTGTGAATAAGGGCTATACAAATAAACTGGATTTGATTTGATTTCATTTCTTAGCCTTAACTTGAGATCTGAAAAATAAATGTGAAATTCTCTACCACTCAGAACATATATTCTTAAATTTCCCCAAGTGGGATGAATAAATGTATATGTCATCTAATCTAATATAGTCTGAAAGAGTGATTAAAGGCATGTAGACACTGAAGTCCCAGACCCTGGTACTGAGCGTGTGGTGCTAATGTGTTTTATCCGTGACCTGTTTGACTGTATGGACTGTTCATGGCGTGTTTCCTGTTCTATACTAGTATTCATTCCTGTTGCTGGTGCTGACACACTACATTACAGCCTTTTTGTTTTACACTGTTCTGTTGTGATATGACTATGAGCTGAATCTCTTGCCTGATCCTCCTCCATCTTTTTCTGATCCTATAACCATTCATATCTCATGATAGTACAATGGGCATCTATAGTGTGCACATTTCACTTACTGTGCACATGCTATTAATTAGTTTATTATTTATGCCTGAGTTTTTACACCTTCTTCGTAGATATTTTTGTAACTCCAGGAAAAACACATAAATTCCAATGGGTCTGTATGACAATATACGTACCTATGCAATTTGAAATAAACTCTATTCTGTTCTATTCCAGTGGGAAACTAGTGGGAGTACGTTGTGTTCAATAACGGACAGAAAACTGATCTGTAACAACATTATTATTTCACAACAAGGCTGACTTAAATATACAATGTCATCACTTATTATTTTACCCAAATACATATTTCTGTGAAATGTTTTCATAACCAGCTGATTAACTCTTGAACAAAGATGCGTTCTGTGAGGTAATAACAGTCTTGAACTGATGATTTACACTTGAGTCCAAGTGAACATTAATACCAAATCTTTATATACTTTATATATATATATATATATATATACAGTATATAATGACATTTTTTATTAAATGATATTACAGTTATATTCATACACCACAAGACAGCAGACAAAACAAAACAAACCCATAAATAAGTGAATTTCCTGATTTACAGAGAAACGTGTTGACCTCTGACCTCCTATGTACCACAAGCCCTGCTCAGATATATAGAGCTGAACCAATGTGATGCGCCACCAAACTTTCCGTGTAATTTAAGAATGATCGCCACATCAAACATCCCATTTCTCTTTGGCATCCAGTGGGTTATTTTCTCCAGGTCCACACAACTGTTCTTCTTCTAATTTCCATTTTCTAGTGATACATTTCTTGGCGACTATCAGCTGACTTTGTCAGTTTTGTAGCAACACTTGGACAGTTTGAGTTTACATTAATGCCAAATCTGAACAACAATCCCTGAAGGTGTTTCTTAGATTTCACTTTTTGTCTTATTTGGCAAAAAAACAAAAAAAAAAAGCTTGTGGCGTTTTGGCTCCGAACGTGCTTTGCGGGGACGCACAGACTTCGCCTTTTGACCGCGATGTTTAAAAATCAGATCATCTCTGGATCCGAGTGAAAGTTTGTCTCCAGTTACTGAGGCAGAAAAGCCCTGAAATGTAACAGACAAGACACATGAGACGATGAAACTATAAAAGTCAAGTTACGCTGGAATAGTAGCGTCTTTAGCCCCTAGTGTTTCAGCTGAAATGATGGGCTGTACAGAGGACATAAGAGAAATGCCAAGTAAAGTTCATCTTGGCTTTCATTATACCCCCAGAAAAAGGGTGATCCCTCAAAGTTCTGTTGAAAACTGTGAACAATACAACAACAAAAAAATAGAATGCTTTCATACTGTTCCTCGCTGAAGGATATTGTAATGCAGCAAATTCATTTTCGTGAGAAACCGTTACTCTGGGATTCTAATCAAACAGCCTTGTGTTGACTATCGTCTCCATTTCATTTCACACTTCTGATTGGTTTATTTGGAAAAGCCACCTTCAATTTTGTATTATTTCTTTTGGCAAGTCATTTCCTGAAATTCGTGAATGCCTTGATTAGGGAACATCTTGTTCAGGGAAGAGAAAAGCAAAAATGATCGTGTTAAGCAGACACGGCTATGCCTGCCAGTTATGGGATAGACAGTGGATACGGCTGACTCTTTATTTATACGTTCAGGAAAACTTCAAGACTCAAACTCAAGCGATTGAATCAACTTGTTTTATTTTTAATGTATTAAATTATATGGAAGTAGTTACAGTAAATAACCCTGTGCCAGCGATCATGTATCATCTACGTGTGCATGTTTGTGTGTGTGTGTGTGTGTGTGTGCCCGTGAGTGTGTGTGTGACAGGTCATCATTAGGTCAGAGCAGAAGTATTTAAGCACCGGTGGCTTAAATCTGAGTCTGGGATCCATTTCCTCTGGATGCTTTTCGTAGTGTTCAGAGACTGCAGAGGATTATATTCATCAATATCAGGTCAAACTCTGTACTAGTCAAAAGTACGATGAAGAACACACAGCGGACAGACAGAGTGTGTGTGAGATTCTCCAAAACTAAAAGACTCATCATTCCACAGATTTTTACGCAGCTACTACCCATCTGTCAAATGCTGCACTGGAACAACAGTTATCAGTTGGTTCTGGGAGTTTCAGCAGATGTTTCTTTCCCGTCTCTGACTCCTCTGAATCACAAAATTTACCCGGAGTCTGGTTTTTTTTTTCCCCCCTGAAAGTCTGACCGGAATCTGACATAACCGAGGCTCCGCCACATTTGTTACCGACAAGACAATGATCTCTGTCCAAAAAAAAAAGCCATTTATTCTAATCTCACAACTGTCTGGCGGTTATCAGACAACAGAGTGATATTATGGGAAGCAGTGTGTGTGTGTATGTGTGTGTGTGTGTGTGTGCGTGTGCATGTGTGTGTGTGTGTGTGTGTCTGTGTAGTAATGCGTGTGAGTTTTCCAGAAGGGGGTCCGATGTTACCCACAAGCTCCAATTACTCCAGCTCGGTGGATTCAGTGCTGTCTGTTTGCATTAAAGCTGATCCTCATAATGACCTGATGTAGACCAACACACCTACGGCCGATTTCAGGAAGAAGTAGACAAACACAAGCAGCACCCAACACTGCACGCATCACCTTTGGGGATGTAACCTGTATCGGCTAACAGGGACTGTGCTGACGTGCCAGTGTAAAACCAGATGCATACTGGGAAAGCGTCTTCCGCAGCTGTGCACACGTCTCTACTAGAGCTGAATGAACAACACACAGAGGGGTTTCTCCAAGAGCTCGTTCTAACCGGCTCTTCCTTCTCGTTTGGTTCCACAGCCGGCTCTCTTGTGGCATCTGAGGGGGATTAGAGAAAGACAGTCAAGACACGGATCTAATTCACTGTTCTGGACCGGCTCCTGCTCGCTTACATAAGCAACCGAGCATTGATAAACGTTGGCTCCTGCAGATTTAGCCTTCATTGAATGTTGCTCGGGGCCCCGCAGCAGGTGCAAGAAGTTTGCAAGATTCGTGGAGTGTATTAATCACTTCTAACCCTAACCCTTTTTCAATTTTGCAGATAAAACTCCAAATACAAACATACTGTATCCAGTAGAAAAGATTAATAGCATGAAGATTTGTAAAGTGTTTTTAATTCAACCCACCGTGCTTTATGTTAAGCTAGGGCTGGATTTAGATCTGCTTGGAAGGCAAATTGGTTGTGTTTTAGGGGTTGGAGATAAATCCTGTCTCCTTTAAGGAGGCTGATATAGTTAACTCCAGAGGCACTGGCTCAGCAAATCTCCATGCCTCACTTCAGAATCAATAGCAGCGGCTTTAAAATGATCTAAGAATCATCGGACTCACTGAGCCTATGGCGGTGGAACCACATACAGATCTGAATTCATTACATCTGACGGTATCGGTTCAATGACAACACATGCCGTTATGTGGAGTGTCTCACAGGGAAGACACACTCTTCTACATCAACACACATTTCACACAGATAGAAGATGTTTGATGTCAGTAGTCCCACGAATTTCTAAAAAGGTGGATGTAAAGCATTTGAAAACCTCTAAACATAAGGAACAGGACATAGAGTCAGATGCATGAATGCAAATGTACAGTATGAAGTCAATCAGTTGAGTCAAAATGAGGTAAAGGTTGTACAATAGATGTTCTAATCTAACATATTTTGGCATTAAATATCTAAACGTACTTGAACTAATAATATATGCATTCCATGAAGGACAATGAGATCCAGGTTTTTTTTTGTTCTATCATCATCATTACAAAACTGTTTATTAACGATGTACATTTCACTAAGATGAAACCGCCCTTCTTGCATATTGTAAAGAATTTTGATTTGTAAGGAAAACTAACATAATCATTTGAGCGAGTTATTTGTTGCTGGGTTTTTTTTTTTGTCGGGGTGGGGTGGGGGTTAAGTTTTTTGTATTGTTTTCATTTGTTGCTATAAACAACTATATACAACACAATAAATAACATATATATATGTGTGTGTATATATAAACATATGTATGTAGTATGCATGTATGTATATGAATATATGCGTACATGTTTTTCCTCCTTTTTGATATTACACATGTAAAGATTAATTTTTCTGTTGATATAATGTCTCATACAAAATCTTAATAAAAACATTCGTGATAAAAACTAAGATGAAACCACCTTCTTTAAAAATGGCACACTACCCTATATTTAGTTCTGGAATGACCGAAAATTGTAAATGTGTTGTTGGCAGTAATCTCCATTATCTACCATGTGAATTACTAACCCTGGAATTTCAGTCTTTAACACATTGATGCCAATAGGCCTGTACAAGATTTATAAACCACCGCATTATGAATAAATGTATCTGTATTTTAACATATACTGGCAGGGTTGAATAAGATAATTTATTCAATCAGGTATAATCAGCGAGAATATGAGAACATTGTCTCAACGCTGACAAAACACATCTCTGTGAGAAAACCCTTATGTATATTTATATATAGACATTTCAGGGAACAGGAAGTGAGAGTAATGGTTAAGTTACTTCTTTAGAATTAGTTATTGCATCAATACCTATGACAATGCAGAGGTATGTGATGTAACTAAAGAATAAAAAAAAAAGATGCCTCTCCAGCTCCTTGAAGAGAACAGACGGAGGAGGAGGATGAAGGGTTCACACTTAGTCAGGTTATTTACAAGGGGAGGCAGGGGGAAACTTAGGGTAAAATATTTGTTCCCCCACAGGATCAGTCAGCATATGCCGTCTGGTTCTGTTGCCTCAGAGTCTGTGGGACAGCCAAACAAATATTTACTGTGAAAGTTGTGAGGGCATTTCTGCAACGGAGCCTGATCAATAACGCTTAGTACTTCAATCACTTCCATTGGAGTTACAGAGCCAGGCCTTCTTCCTTCCTCAGCTACGGAAATATACACTGGATTTTGTGTCACTGGATCTTTCCATTTGATTCTAGGAAAAATACGCTGATTAACTGTCAATATATATCAATTTTCCTCAGAATTGGGATGATTCAACTGCTGGAGATTGTAAAATAATAATAATAATAATTATGTAACTCCTCTATAACAGTAGACGTATAAACATTGAAATGTGTGCACTCATTTTTCTATTTAAAGGATGTGTTTTGTGGCAAATCTCATGCAATTGCGCCAGTATGAAAAATGAACCATACTAAATTGGGCTATATTCAGTAACAAGAAGAAATGCACATTGCTCCCTGAGGTGTCCGAGCCAGGCGGAGGAATTCCAGCATGTGCAGATCCAGTCTCACAGCTCTTTGTTTATATTGTGGAGTTACTGGCTCAGATACGCAACACTTTTTAGCATCAATTGTGCCACGATACAGTTTTGCAAGGAATTGTCAGGACACTCACACACATCCCAATGCTGCGTGAGTCAAGAGAGTAAACAAACGGCACAATACTCTATACTGCTCCTGTTTTATGAGTCTCTTCTGGGGAAAGTTTGAGGAAGACAGAAAAGACATTAAAGCGGATCAATAAGCAGAAAACACACACACACCGATGCAGAAAAGTGACCTAGTGAAAGGACAGTTACACATGACACTCATCAATCATCGACTCATTTGCTGAACTGATATTTTATTTACGCAGCACTTGAGGTATTAAGACACTTGATCGTCAAAGGGATTGTAAATCAGCGGAACGACACATCGACGCTGGAGCTGTGAATAAATTAACCCTTTAACTTCAACAACAGATGTGGTACGGTGGGGCAGAGAGGACATCACAAGGCTCCTACTTCACCTGATCTGCACTTTGATATGAAGCCTATGACTGTGTTGGGAAGGGAGGCCTATGAGCTCGTCAACTCTAGTTGTCAATGCTACCACGTTATACAAACTCAAAATTTAAAAAAAATAACCCTTTGGTCAAGACAAAAAATATGGGAGGAAATCATCTCAACAGGCAATGGCCATTATATATTATATAGATAGATAGATAGATAGATAGATAGATAGATAGATAGATAGATAGATAGATAGATAGATAGATAGATAG
>JAPTHA010000016.1:13870347-13897311 GCA_029814585.1 Gymnapogon annona | reverse complement strand
ATATATATACACATATATATATATAGTTTATATAACTATATATATAGTTTTATAGTGTGTGCTATATTAATAGCGCTATACATGTTTGGACTTCAAGTAGGTGTGCAGACTTACAGGAAGTATCGACAGTAGGAGAGGTGGGCCGGGCCATGCTGGACAGGCCATATGCTGATTGGCTCTCAGTCCGTTTCTGGTCCTCATCCTCTGTCGTAGTCCCTCCGTCCAACCCTAAGGACACTGAAGGCTGGCTGTTGGAGCGAGAGAAGCGAGAGAAGAGGATTCCTCCAATGCCTTTCCCTATACTCGCCGCTCCTGTAGTGAAGGAAGGGAAAGAAAAGACCTTAAAGAGAGTTATATGTGGCATGTTTTTAGTTTGTACATTTACTTGATTATTTTTTACCAGGGAAGGTGAATAAAAGGCAACGTACACGTTAATTCTGTTCCACCACAAGATGGCACCATTACCTCAAGACTCAGATTAGAGGGACTGTACAGATTTCAATAGTGACATGGATGGAAAATCGATTTTATCATTAAAACTTGTGGCCAAACTAATGGAACTGGGCTTTCTAAATAGAGGCATGGATAAATAAAATATTTTGATTAAAATATTTATGACATGCTGTTGATCATTAAAAGAACAATTAAAAACTTTAACGAGGAAATAAGTTTATATTAAATAAACCCTCAGAGTTTGAGAAAATACAACTACTGAGTCTCATGGAGCTTACAGTAAACATAGCGGTAACATGACTATGGTCTATAAGGTTGTACACAGGTCACTTATTTTTCATACAGCTGTTAAAGCAGTGGCGTGAAGTGGACCGGGGCTGTCTGGTGGTGTCATCTGTAGCTCTGTCAGATTTCCAGTTGTTGCTTCTATAAAAATCCCTGGAATTTCCTTGAGTGGGACAAATAAAGGTATATCTAATCTATAGTGTATATTCATCAGTGCTAATGACTAATTCTCACCTGTTAACACCACAAGCACAGCGTTACTGTCAGATGTTCTCGTGAAATTTGAATAGTTAAATGTTTTCTCTGCTCATTAGAGGTGACAACAGTTCCTCTAAATAATGGAACTAATGGGGGAAAAAACACGACTTCCCCTTTCATTAATACTGGAAAATCAACTGTAGTACAAACATCAACTCAATGTCACCATCATTCTGCAAATTATGCTGAGAGTTAGAACACCGGTTGCTATGGAAATAAATCATTTTATTGTATCAGTGGCGGGTTTTCAGTTCATCTTGTTGCGAGTCTGACCTGAACTGGGCCTCAGCCTTCCTCCAGTTAACATTTTTCCCCCTTATTTCCTTATTCTAAACTAATATACTCCGTATTATGGTATTTTGTCTGTTGTCTGGTTGATATAAATGAAGAGTTTTGTAGAAGGGTTTGAAAATTAAAAAATATATCCATATATGAGGAAAAGGGCATATCATTTCATCTACAAAGAAGATGCTTTTGGTCTACATTTATAAAGAAAAACCTCTTTATTTCAATTTGAGTTTCGAGTTCTCCCAGATTGTTGAAGGAAATCAAGATCACACATCATCTTACAAAATATATGTTCGATGCTGGTTGCTGTTGTGTCTGAAGTGAGTGGAGTCTCACCCAGAATGCTGGCCTTTCCCAGGCTGGTGATGGACTCTCCATAGTGTCTGCGAGGCAGCACAGGAGAGGTACTTGGGCTGGGGATGCTCTCTGTGTCAGACGTTGGGTCTTTGACTGGGTTCAGGTAAATGGGCCGGATCTCATCATAGGGAGTGGGATTAGTGGCACTGCACCTAATGGATAAAACACCCCGAAGACACTTATATGGCAATGCAATGAAAGCCATGAAGCGTTATCAAGGACCAGTGTAACTTTCATGGTCTCACCAGTGGATCTGAACAGGTGCTATATTGCTGTAGTGTTTGAGGATGAGAGGCTCCAGTCTATAGGCCTGAGGGGAACAACATAATTCAAGCATTTCAGATGTCAATCCCAAACAAAGTAAATAATGTATCTGTGCACACATCCAGTGTAAACCCACACGGTACCAATTTCCCCGTCTTAACCCAGAATGTAAATGTGGTGAGGAAACTTAGTGGAGACTGACCACAGGGTCTGTGGGATGGAAGACATTGAAGAGCCTGCTGCAGATGGAGGTAGGCAGTATGTGGTCCTGGTGACAGCCAGAACCAGGACGGATGCCCCTCAGTGCCAAGAACACAGCCAGAGGAGAACCCATACAGAAAAAGTTTTCCACCTAAAAAGGCAAAAAGATCAAAAAATGTCTTAAAGAGGGAAACGTGTGGTTTGACACCTGATTAAGAGAAAAAGATTTTTCCATAAACACTTCATCAAAACATTTGAAATGAGACAAAATTTTAAGGGTGTCTGAAAATGTTCTTTTAGTACAACACATACTGTACATGCTCATGTCATTTGATAACCACAGAACCAAGAACCAAGTTCATTCCATAAATGACTATCCTTATCTCTATCAATGCCTTAGTGGCTAATATATTCTAGATGTGTCCACGCTTGAAAGCTGAACTCATTACTTTAAATTTGAGTGCTGGTGGTGCTGATGGTCTGGAGGCCTCCAGGGTGATGAGCTGATTTTCCAACTCTCGCATCCTGCGGTAAAAGACCAAGACAGACAGAAGCACAGTGTGGATAAACAAGCAAAATCAACAGCTAAGCAATACCTTCTAATGTACTAAAATCGTCTCTCAAAACCTCATTATCAAATCTCATTACTGTTTATAACACAGCTTAGTTGACTACTTTATTGTCGATTACAGTATTCTATGGTGTTTCCATATAACTTTGAATAATAGAGAGTTGCTATGGGAACAGTACTCGTGAAAGATTCTGCAGATCAATAAAAGAGTAAGACTATCTGACTGCTTAATATCATAACTTACTATCCAGTGCAAAAAGAATGCTATCTATTTACTCTTGTTTATTTTATCCTGTCATGGAGAAAACTAAGATGACATATTATCAAATATTGTAAAACATGCATCATGATTTGGCATTAAAAGCATCTCCATACAGTTTTGTTTATCGGTTACTGAAAACTGACTCATCTATTGTACTGAAACAACATTATTAAGCTATTGGTTAACATGTACAGTAGGTGCTGCTGATCAGCCTTGTAGTGCTCATCCCCTCTAGCGACCTGTTTGCAGGCGAACCTGTTCCGTGTGAATCTCAGCTGCTCTAACAGATGTCTCTCCTCGTAGGACATCCATTGCAGGTCGAGCTCTTCCTCCACAGCACGGTGCTCCTGCAGACAGAAGCGCACTGGGTCCCATCCTGTGATGATGTCGTAAGTAATGACGCAACCGAGGGAGTGAGACACGATGGACACCTTCCCGCCTCTCTCCTCAAAGTCAGGGTTTCGGGAGCAGAAGAGCGAGTAGAGTCGGTTGAGCTCCTGCGTTAGGCCCTTGGTAATCTAGAAAGACACAGGATACGTTTAAGAGTAAGCTGTTGACAGAAAGGTCTAACAGTCTGGTAGAAGTGTGAGGCTCACCTCGTCACGATAAAGAGGGCTGTTGTAGTACATGATGTCCATGGCACTGCTGTTAAGGAGGTCTCTCAGCCCTCTAACTTTGTCTGGTGTGATGGAGTCTACGGTATCTACACAAGCACAGAACACAGTAATGCCTTACAGTGATGGGTTTCTTGGGCCCTTATCACAAAATAACAACAATCAACCTAGTTCAGAGTGATGCAGTACAGGGGTGGATAAAAAGGTTTTGGACACCCCATGCATTTGTGATATATTGTGTTAGGCATTGAACTCTGCCAAGTATTGTTCCACTCTCCAAACCCATATCCTCTCCTCTACATGAGCGAGAATAATGAAACACACCTAGGGAATGACATGCTGAAACTGAAGAATATGATGCATACAGTTTTGTTATTTTGCGCATTGTTAATGACAAACAAACACATATTTTTTACTTGTAAATATATCATGATAATATTTGAGTTAACCTCCTAAAACCCAGCCATAAGTTTTCTGAGTTTCACAGCTTTGTATAAAAAGCAAATCCAAAAAAAAACTTTTGTTGCAAAGGACTTTCCATGAAGAAAAACAGCATCTGAAAAACATCATGATGTTTCAAAAAGTTGTCTCAGAAGGTTTAGGGTGTCCAAAAACTATTTACCACTGCTGTGGTAAGAAGCAACCGACTGCACAGTGATGCATTTAATTACACATATGCATTCAGACAACAACAGTGGAAATATTTTTGGTATTTAAAGATCAATGAAAGGCAGCTGAATATGATGAATAATTTACTATTATGAGCTGCCATCCTCTGAATGACACTTTATTCCAGTATTGTGTGGTATTCTGCTCCATAGGAGGTTTCTGCACCACTTCACTTTTCCCAGATCACAGTGTAACAGAATAACACACTCCTCACTTAGGTGAGTCAGAAGTGCACAAGTACAAACCATCCAAATATTTCTGATGACCCTTACTTATAGAATTCCATTTCTTATCCCTTTCTCTGTTTATATACAGACTAATTAGAAGTGAAACACACATACACACCTCCATCCAGGGCCAGTTTGGAGCGCCACTCCACAGGCAGGAACTCCACATGCTCATCATTGTGCTTTGGAAAGTGTTTCTCCTCCATCTTCCTCACCCCTTCCCTCAGCCTGAACAGAATTGAAAACAGAGGACGCATTAATGAGTCTCTGCATCTAAATACCGACTGATTATACGATATGTGTCCAACTATGACAAATTGCAAAAAAATATATGTTGCCAATGTTTTATCTAGATCAAAACGGTGTGGTCAACAGTGTTTTCACAATGTCCTGTTGTGACTCAAAGAGCAGTTTTCTCTACTTATGTCCCACTGCCCCACAGGCAGACGAAAAAGCCTGTGTGTCTCTTTCTCTCTGGCCTTAAATGACTGACAGGAAGAGAAGAAGAATACCCATTTTACTGCTCACTGATGCAGCAGCTCCAATCATGCAGCAGACACACAATGGCTACACTGCTGCTATCTCCTATACAGGGGCAGCATTCGTTCAAAGGGTACACTAAATACACAAAGAGGGAGAGGGTGGAGCGGCTAAATGGAGGCTGAGAGAGGCTTTTACGTGGACGCTCCATGATTGGGGTTTTGGACAGGGTTGTTTGCAGGATCTTGAATGGTCTGAGGACTGAGTGCAGCATTAAAAGACTCTCATAGTTCATACTGGCATTCACTAGGACATTAACGCCTTAATAGTGCTACGTGTAGAACAAAAAAATATGCATTAAATGTAATTAAAGGAAGAAAATATAGTTTTATTACACAAAATATTTTGGTATTGCAATAAAAAAAGAAATTATGAAGGTTTGATTGAATATAAAAGTGTGTATTTTTTCCCGAAACTGAGAGTTTAAACAGAGCGTGTCAGAGCAAGGCTGAGGGTTATCTTTTTGTCTTCTTGGGCAAGACTGTAAATTTCTCTAAGCAGTGCACAATTAAACAAAAGTAATTTTACAGTCTTTATAGTGGGTCCTATTGGCCACAAATATAGTAGCGTTGTCCGTCATAAAATAAAAATTAAATGAACAAAAGCTCTCAGCTCTTAACTTAAGCAAAGACATGCTAATTAAATCCTTACAAGGCAAATATCCAAGCTATCAATTTTGGTTAATGACAAAAAAACCCCACTTGAGATGGACCACTGTCTCATCCAAGAGATTCCAAATAAAGTAACAAGTCGTGGGAAAAAATATTAAAGTGTTAGCATCATTAACAGTGACTAACAGGGATTCCACTAAACATCAATATTAATTTGGATTCTTGTTCATGAGTGAGGAATAGTCAAGAGAAACTGAATGTGACAGCTAGACAGGGTTGATCCTTCCTCTTTGGCTGAGTAAAGCATCAGAGTCTGTAATCCAGAGGGAACAGCGAGTTCAGCTTAAAGTGCTCTGGAGCTCCTCTCGGTCTACTTTATTGTTCAGCTGGCCAAAGCCCTGGACAGAGGTCTGGTTCTACCTGTGTGACACACAGGCACACATGGCTCTGCAAATCGTGTATTACAGCCTGGACGGGTTGTGGCGTTGTGCCAGTGAGTGCAGGCATTCAATTACACTGGGTCTTCAGTGAAACACTCTACGCCCAGCCTGAATATTGATCAGCTCTACAACTCTAAGCAAACGGAAATATAGTAATTTGCTATGTCAGGTTTCTTTAGAAAGTTTTCTCAATTGTGCTGAGTCACTGTTGTCTCCTCCCTTGACACCTGTAAACTCCTCATTAAGATATATAGGCTAACAAGACAAAAAGAACCCAGCAAGCCAGCAGAAGAATTTAGTCAGCTAAATTATTTAATATTTTCTTACACTGTAAAGCAAACATTACTTGTCAAGCACGTGAGAAATAATTTCGGAAAGCTCTACAAGGATCCAGATAAAACCTGTTCTATTTAAATAATAGGAAAGTTTACATTGGTACAGCTTATGCTCGTATAACAGGTTTATTTTCATCTGAACATTTTGATGCAACGTGTCAAACGTTTACTAATTTTGCAAACATTTGTCTCAGAAATACACCATATCACATGGTGTGATGAGACCACGTCTTTCACGTATGTGTGCTATAATTGGTGATGAGGTAAAAAAAAAAGGAATCAAAAATAATTTGTATACAGTACAGCTGTATGGCCAAAATATGCAGTAAGAGGCTAAATATCATGTAACCTGACACCAACATGTTTCACATTTGAATACCGAAATGTTCAATAGAAATTTTTTATCTAGCTTGCCTGTTTGTGTATATTTTACTGTTTTCTTGTGGATTTCTCAGGTTCACACTGTTCTCTTATCTTTCACGGCCACTACACAATAGGCACATAATGTATGAAGCAGGAAAACAGCAGGGAATCCAGCATCAGAAAGATGTAGAAGGGAGGGGACGAGGACAGAATCAAAAAGCTGCAGGTGCACACAAATCCTTGAAATAACACGGACAGCTTGTAGAAAATAGAATAACCGAGGGAAAATAGCAGGGATGAATTTAGTCTCCACTGCGCATGCCGAATATGGAGCTGTATTTAAAAAAACAGCACTGATCTGGAGTGAGTGTGGACTGCACTTTCACATTCCCTAAATGCACCACGCATTCAGAATCACGGCAACCTATCAGACAGGTGCATATCTGAAACCCCTAATCAGTGAGCAGACAACAAAAAGGAAACGAAAAAACTAAAGCAGAGGACAAAAAAACAAACGGCAGATCAGATGTCTGTCTGTAACATGCAACATGGTCACGCAAACCTAAAAAAAAGAAGAAGTGAGCAGCCTCCACAGATGTCAAGCAAAGCACAGAACGACACTGAGAAGCGTGAGAGGCAGAAGATTTGGAGAAGAGAAGGGGAACAGAGAAAAAACATACTTCACAGTAATTTAGGGCATGTATTCCCATAACCTGGAACCGGTTGGTGGGTAAAGTCCCTATGGAATTCTTGTGAAATGAAACCAAAAAATTTTACCTTTTAGTGATATAAAACAACATGCATCTCCACTTGAGACCCAGAAATTATTTTTTGTCCTCTGTTGGGGGCAAGAGTTTCACAGCGTTACTTTATTAAGGACAAATACTTGTGCAGAGGCCCCCTAGTCCTGAAGTACAATCTAATACCCTACTGCAGTATGTGAAAAACAGCCTCTTCCTCTTTCTATGGCTCTAAAACATATTAATCTAAAAGATAATAATTTCCTCAAGCCCATTAAAAAATGCAGTTAAAAACATTATTATTATGCACTGCACCACTACTTTTAGTTCAGATTAGATATCTTTACCTCCAATACCACAACTGTCTTTCTTTGTGGCTGTTGTAATATGATCGCCTTGTGGGCTTTGAACTACACCAACGTTCATTCAACTCTCAGTATCAACACCTGATTGTTTCCATCTTAGAAAAACATAACCTCCCCAGTGATAATATTAGTGTATGGACTCACATTCCAGTGTTTTTAATAATGCGCCCCTGATCCATTTTCTGCCCAATCCCGTGGACCACAAAGACAATGTGTGTGGTCTGAGGGGGCCTGTCTTCAGGTGAGGCTTCCTCAACACATCCTCTATGGAGCCGTGTTCCACTGCTGGAAGCTGGAGGATAACACAGAACAGACGTGGATCATTAGGTGTAAACGAGCGGATTTCACAGAGACATAATGTGTGCCCTTAACAGTATTTTTGCATACATACTAGTTCAGGGAGGAAACCGCCCTGGAACTGTTGAATATGACTAATACAGTCTGTCAGTTGCTGCCCTCGATCTTTTTTTTAAATCTTTAATGCATCTATTTACCTTTATTTGAAGGCTTGTCCTTCTCTCTCTCCACATGTCCAAACAGCTGAAAATATTCTATTCCATTCTTACATGAGATTAATTTGAAAATTGGTGGGTATAGTTATAATTAAGATGCTGATGCAAGATTAATGGATTCATCACAGGCATGTGCTGTGTAATTACACCACAGAATTCTAGTTAATCTTAAATGTGGGTTCAAATCTATTCATCTTAAAGATTTTTTGTGATGGTGAATTATAACTTAGGAAAGCAGTTTGAATGAATTTAAGAGTATATTGATATGTTAGTGAATAAACCTATTTCTAGTGTTAGATGGAGGCTATAAATATGTGAGCCATGCTGTCCAAAGAAGCCAGTGGGTGAGACAAACTCCTGCTGCAATTATGTAGTAGCACCTGTATTTAGCATACGTCCGTATTTAGAATCTAGAGTCCAGTCAAGTCATGTGTGAGCTGCAGGTGATAGCAGCCAATAGAATTTACTGCTGTGTGGATAGCACTAAGGAGATTTCCAGTCACTGAGTATTTGTGTGTTAGGGGGGATTGAGATAACCACTGCCAACTCCTCCCCTTATAATCTGCATGCGGGAGATGAGTAATGTTCTGTCGAGCTGGGAGATTGCAAATCAGATTACAGTCATTCATATAGATCAAACATCAGACCCGGGGTTACGCTGCAGGTGCTATATTTTCAGATACACTTGGGCTATTTGATCAAACCTGGCCATGATTCAGCCAGATGGATACTGCATGATTCTGGGCTAATCCAGTTAAGAGACTCTACTGTACCCTGCTACAGTACGTGGAAACAACTGTTGAATAACAGCAAAGGGATGCAGGACAGCAAGAGGTACATTGTGAATCAAAGGTGTGGCCTAATGGGGGAAGCAGAATATAAATGTCTTATTTCAAAGGAAGTGGAGCCACAGAAACAAAGGTCCATTGTCAGCAATAACCTAACAATAAATACAACTGCATCCGAACCCAAGGTCACGCAAAAAAAATGCAATACCATTTATAGCCAAAATGAGAGGCCTCTACCAGGACATACTACATACAAAGAACATGTGGATGTAAAGTATTTGAATATGCAATGTCTGATGTGAGCGTTACAGGTAAATAAAACATAAATCCCAACATAAATATACAGCTCCACAAGGCTTCTTGGCAAGCGTGTGTGCTTTTTATATATTATGGGGGTTATTTGGTAGAGTTACAGTATTTTATTTAAGAATAACACTATGATAGCAAAAAGTGACGCAACTCACAAACTAAATTACAGGATATTAAAGTGTGGAAGAGTGCTCTTCATCACGAGATTAAAATAATTTGACAACATGCTTGTTCCTCAAAAATTCAGACTCCACTGTTTAGTCTGCAATTGCATAGCAAGAATGAAGACATGATTGAACACCAACTAATAATATTTCAATGTGTGTCTTGCGATTACAAACCTTTGGAGAAACCCAGTTTCTGAGTGACAGTCCGTGCAATTTTGGACGTGGTGGCATCACTGTAGAGGTAGACCTCGTCCACACTGTGCCAATCCACATGGGTCCGGCTTAGTTTCAGACTGTGGATAGCTGTGGGGGGAGGGGCAGTGAGAGAGGGAGTGAGTGAATGAATGGATAGAAGAGAAAGATGGGAAGGGAAGTTTGTAAAAGAGAAGGGTGGGTCAGGAAAAGGCAAGGGGGACATGTTCACCAATACAAAGGGTTGGAAATACAATGTCCGGGGTAGAGAGGGCGAGAGATTAAACATATCAGAGCTGCCCCACATTATAGACATTGTGAAGGCAAAATAAATAAGCCAATAGCTGGGAAGTGATCGATCTAAACAGCTCAATCAAATGCAGTCTGGAGCATTGATCTGCAGTAGAAGAAGAAAAACACATCAAACCATCACGCAGTATGATTCCCACCAGTATTTCAGCTCTTGCTTGTCTGTCCTGCTCCTGTACCATCATCGAGATTAACAATGCATATTTCTGACGTTGTCACAAAATGGAAAGTGCATGTATTTTAAATTTGTTTTGCATATTTTTGGGGTTGTAATGCAGTGACAGGGCAAAGTAAGAGCAGAGCTACGGCTAGGAGACACCGATTGTTACAGGAGCTGATAACGATAAATGAAACTGGTTGACTTGAGAGAGTTCATGTCGTCAATGCAGTGTGTCCTTAGATGTCTTTTGTCATCAAGTTCATCGGATGAGATTGGTGGAAGACTTTGGCGTTGGTCCAGTGCGTAGTCATGGTTCTTTGTACTGCTCTAAACCACCCTGGGGATTAAACCTCTTACAAGGTGAGGAATTCAAGTGCTAGCATGAAACCGGTGACATCAATGGTTAGAGATGAGGCAAAATCAAAGAGGTGATGTGAATATTAACTGTATTATAGTGCTTTACTAGATGTGGCTTTCATGGTCATAAGAGAGAAAAAGTAAGCCTGAATTTAATTCACAAAGGGCAGAAGTTCAAGCGTCTCTCTTTCTGACAAAGAAGAGAATTACATTTTTTTCAAAAAATCATGGAATATTAGAAGTAATGAGCCAGGTTTATTAAACTGAGCAAATTAGTGTGAGAATTTAACCCCAAAAAATGCAGATGAGTGGCCAGTTCTACAGCTGAGCTACTAACAAATGAGATATTCCTTTTGATAGAAACTAGTGAAGTCTTCTGAGGGCAGTGAAAATTAAATTAGAACAGGACGAAATGACATATGAAGGCCTGGTGAAGGTGTATCTATGTACCACCAAGAAAATTTAAATAGATGGCCTTGCCTGAAGGGGTATACAGGAAAAGCCACATTTAGGAGATAAAACAGCACTGAATTCAGACTTTAATAATACACAACATTTCAAATAGTGTTGAAAAATGACCAGTAGCCTCCATTTATTCTATGTGGTGGGTAGGATATTGTTTTGTTTTTTTTCAGTGATATGATGGGAAGGAGCCATGAAAAAATCCAAATACTGGCCCATTACAGGTTAAGTCATAGTTTTAATTGTTTAGCCACATGCTAAACATGTGGCTAAACAACATAGAAAGTAGGAAATGTACCCTTTTTAAATGAACTATAATAAATGCATTTCTGCGTTGTACGACTTTGTTATAATCCAGACATTAAGGACTACTTTCATGAAAAAAGTGGAAGCAGATGGTTAAGCTGAAGGTATTTCATGTGATGTTGTTTGCACGTGAGGGACAGCAATTGAGCATTACGACAATGCCGTTGGACTTGAAAAGCCTGCTGGCACATGTGGGGTAACTATCTGCCTCTGTAAACATTCCTATTAGAGACTTCCAGACCAGGGGCAATTCAGGTGCAAATGTGGTCTGTGAAATGTGGCAACTGTAAATTCAAAACTGTAAACGCTGTAAACTCAAAGGAACAAGAGGTTAAAGGAATTTTCCATATGGAGTTGAGGCCACTAATCAAATTTGGAGACATTTCAGGTCTTTTGCTTTGGCCAGATCAAACAAATATTCTAACGTAGACTACAAAACCTGAGATGGCAGTTGTGTTTATTCAGGTTCTTCTCTCACATATTTCCATTTATCTTTGTAGATCCTCAAATGAACGTCACAAAAAAGCACGACTAAACTCTACAACAACACATCTACATCACCGTATTGCGGCAAAGAGGGAACAATAAAGCATCTTTCACATCCAGTCTGGCTGCATCTCAAACAGTATAAAGTGGCCCTGTCTCCTCATCTACCTCATGCACTTAAAACCACAATGAAGGACACACAGTTATACGGACTATTGATCCATACATGGGTGTAGCCACTTCAGACTGCTGAGTTTGATATGTAGCCAAATG
This sequence comes from Gymnapogon annona, assembly GCA_029814585.1. Lineage (NCBI taxonomy): Eukaryota > Metazoa > Chordata > Actinopteri > Kurtiformes > Apogonidae > Gymnapogon > Gymnapogon annona. The sequence continues at coordinate 13,885,147 of JAPTHA010000016.1, read as the reverse complement.
CACTGTAAAACAGGAGGCATGTAAGAAAGACTATAGTGATATGTCCTGCTGAGACGTTACAGGAAGATGGAGTGATGTTAAAAGGTTATATAAGGACACTTCCTGTTTTACAATGAAAATGTCTGAATAGTGAAAAGGGAGGAACAAGGAAGGGATTAAAAGTGTGGAAAGAAACCCAGAAAGGTTAGAGAGTGTATTGGGCAAGTTATCTGAATACTGCCATGGAGAATTACAAAAGGAAACAAGATGAGCGGAAAGGATGACAGTAGTGAATACTAGGGTACGGCGGGGCTGGTTATGCGGCTCAGAGACAGAAACATGGAAACTGAGTGGGAGAATTTGGGAAACATGGGGAAATCGCTGAGGTCAGAAGGGAGTGATGGGCAGATGACTGGTTTCTGCATGTTGAACAGAAGCACGCTGCTTTGGATTGGAGCCATGATATTAGTTTTTAATTATGTGATTGCAAATAATCCCATGCTTGACAGAGACTATTCCCTTGCAAAATCCTAAAGCTCTATTCCACAATTCATAATCTGCCCCACGTTGTCTGAGCTAAAGTATCACTATCAGTAGACTCATCATTGAGGAATTTGCACTGAACATCCTGGAAACTCTTACTTTTTTGATTAACTTGACACTCTCTTGCAGCCACATGTTGCAAAAGAGTGTAACAAAACCAAAATATTTATTACACTACAACAACCTCAATGGGCTTTATGTAAAAATGCTTTAGATTCATCATCTTAAAAACACGTCATAAACAAATTAGTTAAAATTGTGAAAAATAGCAAATTTAACGTATTTAATGAAAATTAATTGTAGTACAATTTTTCTTTTGTATTCAACATGCTGACATAAAGAGACCCATACGTATGTTATATATTAGCACAACATAAGAATCAAAGTGTGCTGCAATACTATCTAGCAGCATAATATTGGTTCTGTGAAATAAACACTCAAACCCCTCACTACTTGGCATTTCGATGAGCTTCAATACACCCAGAACTAGGACAGGGATGGACATCTAAGAGGGTGACTGTACACAATATGTTGGAGTCTATAGTCAAGGACCACAATGGCGCCTCTGTTCAGCTCATCACTCGTGCTCAGCTCTCAACAGAGAGCTTTGTTCATTGGCCTGAGAGCAGGAACTGGCGACAGTGGTTCATTAATGACACAGTCGTAGTGCTAGAAGGGGAAAAAGACTGCAGCAAAAAAAAAGCATGATAGAAGAGGGAATGGGTCGGATGAGGAAGAATGGGTGGCTCTTTTGAGGACTGGCTCATTCAAAATCCACTAGTTTGAGGAGCCTTAAGGAAACCACTGGTCTACTCACAATCCGGGACAAAGAGACAGTCAAAGAGCAACAGCAGTAGAACCAAACTGATAGGAAGATGGTCTAGCAACTAGGTCCAGTTATGGCTGCAATGGAGATCTGGGAGTATAGCCAAATGGATGACAAGCCATTGCTAACTGAGCCTAGGGCTAGGTCTGATCACTAGTTTTCAAAAGGCCGGAACCACAAAAGAAAGGAAAACTGTGTACCACCAAGCTCTAAGATCTACAAGGAGGGAAGGTAACTAGCAAGCTAGCAAGAGTAATACAGCAGAAATAAAAAAGACTTTTACCTTGACAGCGTTTGCGCTTGTGACATGTAGTTCTAGCACTCGTCTGATATCCACTCCATTTGAACAGAAAAGGTAGGTAGAAAGGGGGCAAGTGGGAGAGAACTGACAACCAACAGAGAGTGAGTAATGGCTGTGACCCTGGTGTCAGTCTTACAGACTACCTCAGTCATCGCTTTGCTAAAGGACAGTCTATAAAGCAGTGCTGCTCTCAGAAATATTATTTGGTGGCTGGAGGTCGATGTGAAATGAGACGGATCGTGTCTTAACAAAAGATTGAGGAAGGCTGAAATTCAAACTGCAGCACTGCTTGATAAATGCCCAGGGATGATGGAGGTAGCGTCTTAATTACATATTTCTATGGTCCTTGAAGCCCAAACTAGATCTGTTATTAAATGGACCTCTATTACTTTACTCCTGGGGATGAAACAGCTATTACAAGGATTAAAACATTTGCGGAAAAAAATCATTAAATGGAACAAGTGACGGAAATAAGGAAAACTAAAAAGATGACATTTGAACAAATAAAATATTTGTGCTTGTGTCCAACAGACTGCTTTGCCAACCTACTAAAGTGGCCCTATTTTTGCACTGTCAATGTCTATCTCGTTTGATTTTTTTCCCTAAATTTAGCACTGACAGCGCTGCACATTCTTGGCACAAAAACACCCTCAGCATGCAGCTGTTTTTCCTCTGCATTCATGCTGTGAGTTGAAACTTCTTCAATTTCTGGACGACGGATGCACTAATCAATGTCACTGCTCCATCACCAACCAATCCGTTTCAAGGGGTTGTGGGAGTTTCGATATCAACACTGTCAACATTGAAGGAGGAGAAATGGTCGTGAGTAAAAACCAAGTTATTTATGATCCAACACAAGTTATTTATGATCCGACACTAAAGTCACATTACTGTTGAGACCTTATTGCGAGTGTATTTCATCATGGTTGCATTTCACACCAGTTTCTTGTCCTGGAATGTAATATAACTTACATTTGCTGAGATAAGGCTGCTCAACAAAAAACCCAGAGAGATGCTAATGGGAGTGGCCAATAAGATAATAAAGTAGGCTCCATTTTACAAAAAGAAGGCCACAGTTTTAGAGATGAATAGATTTAGGCCTACAAAAAAATTCCACAAAGCACTTCAGTTATCATTAATCTGGGACTCAAGTAATACGGGAATGAAGTGATTTGTCAGTTTATGTTCACGAGCATCAGAAGTGTTCTGGTCATGCATAAAAACAGCTGGTTATGGGCCCCAATCTTATTACTTGGGGAACATTTACACTTTCCAGCATGTATTTGCTGTTTTTATAATTTTAATGTTATTTATTAGTGCCAGTGGGGTTGAAGAAATAATGAGTTATTGCAACATTGAAAAAATCCAAATAGTAAATTTTATATTAAGTCATCACGTCCTGTTAAAGTGGGAGTCATGCACTGACATTTAAAGTGTATTCAAGGCGTTTGTTAGTCAAAATAGACTGAATGATACAGACAGATCTGAGACTTGTGGACTTTGCCTGTGATAACACAGACTGCTAATCTGACTTGCAAATGTCAGCAATGTCTCCCTCAGCGGAGGTGAGCGCTGAGAGGCTGAGACCTGCTGAGTGCACATGCTCATTTCCTGTATAAGATAAATCCATTTGGGTGTACCAACACAGATGGATTTATCCACAAAAAAGCATTTTCCAAGGATTGGGGGTCTTTTATTTAAAGTCATGGAAAAAAATACGAAAATAAAATAACCACCAGTGTGACAATCTCGATGTTTATGACAAGATGACTAAAGAATCATATTTTGGGTTGTTGGGCCATTATTACTCAGTTTCAGAGGAGCTTCCCTGCCTTTTGTGAGGCTTTTAATCAATGTGCAGCTGTACATGAGTGAACTGCACATAAATAACTTTTTGGGTCACGCTTGCTTCAAATACCATAAATACTACACTACTCTCCAGCCAGACCTGGACACACCCTATGCTTTAACTACAGTATAGCTTCACTGCTCCGGACTCTAATGATACAATCTGGCACATACAGTAGGCCACATGTAGCATAAGACATGTTGCATTAAAACACACATCAAATCTGACTTCATGGGGCTTTTCAGAAGGTTAATTCATCTGTAACCTGCTGCATTTAGAAGATTACAAGGAGGTATGTTACAGAGAAAAGCAAATCAATCTGTTAAATGCCAGTTTCTGAATGTAATGCCCTTTGGACATATTTCAGTTTCTATAACTGAAACTCCTCTGAAGTGAAGTGTTCACCTTTCATGACACTACAGAACATTCATTGTGTTCTACCTACACACGAGGATGTCTACATTTCCATGTTGTGCCTACAGAACGTTCTGTTTTGTATCCTGTGTCTTTCTCCTTCGCTGACCTTTAATCTCAGTTCAGGAGGTACAACAAGAATGAAGTGAGGGAAAAAAACAGATAAGAGAATTTATGCACTGCACCACTGAAGAGTAAGTTTATAATCCTTTTATCAATTTTAATGCTGTTCAAAGAAACCCAGTTATTGGCTAATAAGTTTAAAGATAAAATACTCATTGGGCTTATTGTATGAAATGGTCACAACAAGATGAAATGACTGATATTACTGCCTCTCCCTGTTCTATATAATATAGGGGTGATGGTCAAAACAAGGAGCATTACCATTTCTATGTATTGATGAAAATTATATATACACACACATATCTACATATACATGTATGCAGAAATGGTATAAGGTTGGCTTTGTGGATGAAGTTACTGTGGCCGACTACCAACCTATATCTCACTGATGATAATTATGTAGCAAATTATGCAAAACAGAGAACACAAAGCATGACAAATTCTGTGAACCAATACAACCCTTCATCGTTATTGTGCAGATATTTAGATTATGTCCACTCTAGCCTTGTGTGTAGACATGCCTGCGTGCAGACAGTACAGTTCATTTAAATACTATCAGTGTATTGCATGTACACAAACACTTGCAGACAAGGCATGGTGTTCTACTTTTTCTTAGAACTTGTAAACATGTCAGTTCAAGACACAATCCAGAAACATACTGCATGGCCAACTAGGGTAACCATAAAGGTAGGATGGTGTTTGGCGATGTTAGATATGGTCCAGTGTATTAGTAGCCAGGATATCATAATTGTGAGGGAAGTTAACCCAAGTTTACAATCATCACATTACATAGCATGTCATAAAATGTAATTAAATTAAAAAGAGGTGCATCTTATTAGTCCAGTGTAGAAAGAATAATAATGTTTGCTTTGGAGCCACAGAGTCTCTTGTTTAGTTCTTCTTTCACTTAATATTGCTATAATTGTTGAAAAAATAAACAATTTTCTATGAACAATCCTTCCGTTTCAAGTGACCCAACGACTCCGAAACTGGGCAAATGAAACATGTCCTTTAAGCAGACTATTTTGGAGTTGATGTCACAGTTCAGTGGTCATTGGACACTGTGAATTCATATTCTCTGTCATCACAATGAGGTTGCCTTCATTTTTAGAGCATTATTTTATCAGAAGCCGAAGGTAGCCATTAGACAGTCTGGACTGAGAGTTTGTATTCCAAAAAACAGGTTCAAAATTTAACTCAGCTCTGACGTGGGGAAAATTTAAATGGTATCTTGTTTAAACTGGACTGATTTTTCCCCCCAAATAGCTTGTGTCAAGATGTCATAACTCGAGACTCATGGTAAATTAATAGTATTCCAGAGGACAAATAAAACACCTCTTTTTCTAATATATGACCTTGTGATTGTTTCTAATAATTACAACATAAAGTGTAAAATTGTTTTGGTTTGGATTTGCACATATCCATTCAAATATATACAGATCATTATCACTTATACGTTAATGCAATCACTGATTTATGAGGATTAGGATCATCATACATATCTTCAGTGCGCCAGTGATGCTTTTATACATATTAGACACATTTCCTTTAGTTTTTACAATACAGTCTCCAGATTTTATCAACCCTTGCTAACTTTTTTTTCTCTGTCTCCATTTCTCTCTATTTATCTGCCACGTTCACACACCCACACATTAATCACCAGTGAAGGTCCTGTGGTTCTGGCTGCCTTAAGGAGACTGCTGAATCAAAGGGCCTCTTTCTTATTTCCTTTCACAGCTAAAGCCTGTTACGTTTTGGTCTGAGCCAGCCCTTACAGGCCACGTCGTATGAGCTGCACCTGCTTTATTTTGGGATGATACGACTAAACCTCCACACATGAATGGAAACACCTGCCGTAACTGTTTCTCCCATCTATACAATAATATTACAGAACCTCATTCCAATACCAGTTTTTAAGTATTTCAAAATGTTATAGCTATATATTCTAACAAAACATTGTGACTGTAATCATTCACTAGAAAATGATATGAATGACAACAACAAAAAATGGTATAGGGTGTGAAATTTATCAGAAAGGTGCCAATGCTTTCAGGCACGCTAAAAAGGCCAAAGCCCAAACTTTATCCAGTCTGAATACATTTATATTTCCACTCATGTTAACGATTAAAATAACACACCTACAGCATTGGACGGCACATTTCTAAAGCTTATCAATCACATCATTATTATTCTATCCCCACGTCCTATCCTGGGTCTCACCATCTTTACTGTCAACGGTCCTGACCACCAGATCTGTCTCAAAGGTGTCCTGCATCTGTTGCCCTCGAAAATGGTTCAGGTGCTCTTGCTCGATGAGGTCACTTTCCTCTTCCTCTAAAGGGAGCCACGTTCCATCGATGAACCACTGGCCTCTCATCACTGGAATATGGTCCTGTTCTATAAGCAAAAAAAGCACTAATTAAGCTACAGATGGATCATAATAACAATGGTAAAAATTGGATCAGAGTTTACAAAGTAAGTAGAACACGTCAACAGCTTATTATTAGTAGGCACTCAATAATTTAGCTGTTCAGCTTTGTTTATCGATGACTCATTACATGTGGCCTTTACTTAAATAGTAACACAAGCCTGAAAAAAGACCATTAGAAGAGCAAATGTGTGTGAGTAGTGGCAATAAATCACAGGCAAAAACAACACCGTACTTTCATTATGGGAGTAGTCATGTGTTAGACACCGGATACTGCTATGGCAAAGGTAAAAAAAAAAAAATCAAATTTAGTATGATGTGAGAAAGTTGACATGAGCAAATTTACTAAACACATGCCAGCTGCACTCACAAATGTCTCAGTCGACAGAGAGTAAATTTTAGGTCAATAAACACTGACAGCTCATCCTTTCTCATTTCTGTGGATCACATTTCTCAATCATTTAGTCCTATGTTTTGGTTTCTATTGATGTGTTGTCACGATAGAGGTGGCCATAAATCATAAATGAAGCTGCAACCTGTCCAACTCTTGTCAATAACTGTGTTTCTTCTATATTGGCAGTTTCGTTTAGATCATATAACCTATTTGGTGGTGTTGACGGTGTGCATCTTCAGTTAAACTGTGAAACAAAGAACGTATTTTTCTTCAACTGCATATAATAAAAGCATATTAACATTCAAATTGTTTAAATATAAAACTATTCAGATACTCAACTCTATTTAAATTGAACAATTATGGTCTAAATAACATTAAATATTGAACATAACCTGCTTAAATGTTCTTACAAACATTCCCATGGTGGACACACCAAATAAAGTGTTAGTGAAAAATGCAACTGTGGGCTGAACAATAGTGTATTATTGAATAACATGAAAGTTACACTTAAGAAATGATGTCACTACACTCATTGAAAATGTATTTTGGATAATATAACCCGATTTCTCTGAATGAAACTCCCAGGAGAAGTGGTACAAGTCCCAGTGGTACATGGATACAGGCCAGATTTGATTACAATACTGAGTGACATAATTAACTGATTCTCTAAATGTGAGTAATGTCATTGGAGCAGATAAGAATCCAAGCACATTTCACGAGAAACAGACCATGTGATTAACTTGTGCAACAAAATGAAAAAACAAAAACATGCTAGGTGGTTTCTTTTTACAGTGACTTCAAAACCACAGAGCTGAGGATGAGATAGAGACAAGAATAATGGGAGTGAGCCTCATTGTAGACACCACTAGTTCATATGTTAAAGGTGGTTCACATCTGGTCAGAGAAGATAAGAGGAGACTACACATAACATGTCTCATTGGACCTTTTCCCACTTTGTTTACTAACTTTATCATTACTAATATAAGGCAATTGCTAATATTTGTTAGCCAAGTTTTCACATTTTCTACTTTGCCTTTCTGTGTCTCTTTTTTTCTGTGCCTTGCACTCTTTTCATGTCTTCCATTTACCTAAAAATGCAGCACATTGTTCTTGAAAAACAACAGCATCATGTTGTGTTGAAAGAACACAGCAGGTCTGGGAGGCATACAAAGGCCCTAAACCTACAGCATTCAGGAACGTTCAGAAGAATGCCTGCTTCTCTAAATGTCACTTGGCATTAACCTTCAAAAGGACTGGTTTACATGTGAACCCTTTCATGGGGTCACTTTTCTGAGCTTCGACACCGACTGGATTCATTTGTTCCCTGGCTTTTCCTGGAAAGATCCATGAATTAGTTGGTGTAAATCAGCCGAGCCTAGCAGAATGACTTCCTGGCTGTTTTGAGTTTTTTTAAAGACCATGCCAGGTAATAACACAGCCAGCAAAAAGAGAACTGTAAAAGTCTCAGCAAATAACTATATTAAGGGAACAGCCAGCTGCCAAGTTTCATCTATTAAAGGAAACTGTGTCATATCACACTATAACAAAGACAGAAATTTAGTGTGCCCTAACATGAAAGTCTACTTCTGCCATGGTGAGGAAAAAGGTCCTATTTGTTCAAAATAATGAAGAATTTTCTAATAAAATAGTACTGAAAAATAAAACATTGAATTGAATCCTAATTCATTCCTTTCTCCTGGGTATTGCCTTTTTCACTCTGCACCCCATGTCCATATTGGTTGACCATCACTAGACTGAAAAATAATGTATATTCTGAACTACATCAAGTCATAGGTAACTAATATAATTCCAGTGTCATATGGGAACATGTACGCAGCTGAGTACTACGTATGTTGAAACACTTACGCTCATGTGATGCATGAATGGTTGGTACCTGACAATGCAAACAGACTGGTCTGTCTCAGAAATGGGCTGGATAAAAAACATTAAGCCCAATAATCACCCCAGGATGAAAAAGATTCCACTTTCTGATTCCCTGCTGAATATTTCCACGTTTTTCCCTTACTTGTCAGAATACTATTAATATTTGGCTGGCATATTGCATTTTTGTGGCATATAGGCTCCAGTGACCCCCACGACGCTACAAAGGATAGCGCGGGTTCAGAAGATGAATGAATGAATAAAATGACATTTTCTACCACTTTATAGCAGGTGGCATCTAGCAGAAAGGTGCACAACAGAGTTAAGAGGACCTTGATATTGATCCCAGAAGGAACAAAACAAGTTACTTACTCCAATGTTGTCAGTCCTATGGCAGACATTGTGGGTGCATTAACTGTGTTAAGATCAACTTCGAAGCTTGACACGACAAAATATCAAATAATCAACATTTAAACTCTCCTTGTTTAGTGATCAGGTTATTATTTACAGGATATTTCCCTCAACACGCTGGTAGAAAAATGATTTATTACCAAGGACTATATGCAGACACACAGATGATGCTGTGATTCAGTCTGAATGCTAAGGGATGACTGTGGGTCATCAGTTTGTGTACACCAGCCATTACACTGCAGAGTCTGAGGTATATGTACACCCAACATCAGTGAAATTAGTGTCTACTGGCAGGAAATATCTTCGCTCTAAAAGACTCCATGACGGTCATCAACAACAAGCGTGACTCAAGCAGGCATTAAGACACAGGTTGTGTTTGTGATACTTACGTTTCCAGTACACAGGGTAGCATTCCCTCTCTTTAATGTCCACTTCATAGAGCCCTCCCCGCACACACACGGGCTCCACGTTGATTTCATAGCTGTCAAGGTCCCTGTCCTCTGTGGACACGACGGGCGTGTCCAGTGACAACCGGCCCTCGTACACAGTGCTGGTCCTGGTCTCCACCGGTACCGGTACCGCTCCGTTCATCCCTCTGCTCTCTACGCCGTTATTAGCGCAGTCTTTCTCCCCTCCTTTGACCTGGGACCCCCCTTCCCCCGAAGCACCGGGGTTCAACTCACAATATTTACGGTACATGAGTTCAATATTCAGGGAGTCGTGTCCAACAAAGGGCTTCCAAGTTTTCTTGTCCTCCTTGTAGAACCACCGGACCTCCTCGGGGCCGAGCTCCGTGACCACCTCGTTAAAGCGGTGTCTGGAGCTGTTGGACCTCGACCTCTTCCTCCTTCCGAACAGCGGACCCATGCTGATCCCGTCATTGTCGCTGTAGTCCAGAGAGCCACTGTCGAGGTAGGCAGACGGGGAATTCAAGTCCAGCAGTAGCCGCTCCTGGCTGTTGTGGTGTTTGGAGTGGAGAAGCGGCAGGTGTCCGTCCAGCCCCGACTGGACAGAGGACATCCCCGCCTGCACCGCTTCGTCCATGGGACTCATGGCGTGATAGCACGGAAACACATCGCCTCCTAAATCCCACTCCTGGTTGTTATTGGTGGTGTTGAGGCTGACATGAGGAGCATTAACGCTACCGTCGTTGCTCAGAGATGAGCTTCGTGTGGATGTTTTGGATGAAATGTTAAAACTGCTCATAACTACCTGAGCCAGCCAGACGCGCTACCTCATCGTGTGTCACTTTACCTAAATACACCAAAACTACTTTAATATCACAAGCGTCATGCTATTCAGTATTTAAAACTCTCTGGAAATTAAATAAGTCCAAACCACCTTCATTTCCCTGTGTACTGAGGTTGGCGCTACATCAGCCCTTTAGCTTGCTTGCTAGCTAGCAACTGGATGTCGAGCTAGCTACAGCTAGGTAAAGAAGCCGGTAAGAGAACCTACTCCACGGCTAGCTCTTTAGCATCTCCGCAACGTTACGGTACTACCGGAAAACCCGCTCACCTTTTTTCCTTTTCTTTGGACTAAATTAAAACTGAGCAAAATAAACCTCAACTTTCCTGTGACGGAGTCGCTGTAGTCCAGCTTGGGAGAAGAAAGTTATCCTGTCACAATAGTGTTTAGTGTTCCCCGTGGAATTACGGATTCATTCGTTGTACCAACAAACCTTGCACAGACACAGTAGACCGTAGTGTGCATGTGTACGGGTTGACAGCTGACGCATAGATCACAGGACACAGTCGTGACCGCGCACGTAGAAAGTACGCGAGTGTGACGTAACGCGTACAGTTTGTGAAACACAGTCTGCCTTGTCACAAGATGGAGACAAACACCAACATCTATATATTAACCCTAACAGACTACTAGACGGCTCAGTGCGGCGCGTTTTGACATTCAACAGTAATAAAAATACCTTAAGCACCATTCTCACTCATTTTGATGATGAGTTCTTTCGGCTTTTTCCCTTCCGGGGTCGTCACAGCGAATCCAATTTTCATATTTGATTTGGCAGCAGTTTTTACGTCGGATGCTCTTCCTGACACAACCCACTGGACACTCATGCCAGGAATGAAACCCAAGTCCCCTATGCACCAGTCCCGTGCCTTACCAACTGAGCTATCCAGCTGGGGATTGACTTGCCCAAGGACACAACAGCACACGATCAGGAGAGAGCGGGAATCGAACCGCCAACCCTTTAATGGACGAACCACTCTATCAACTGAGCCGTGGCCGCCCCAAGCCTTATTCTTTTATCCTGGAATTGCATTACTTTCTTTTCTAAAATTTGCCAAAATACACAGAAATGACAATATTTTAACATTTTATATTTTGTTACAGATGCTACTAATTTTTGGACACTGAGGGTGTTTTGCGTCAGTTTTGACCCGTATCTATTGAGATGGATTTTAGATCTATTGGTGTGGGTCGAATGAAGGAAAATGAAAGTTTTGCAGAATTTTGACAACGTGGAAAAGGACATGCCATGTTTGTGTATATATTTTTTTTATGACGCAGTGATGACAGAGTTCAAGAGTTCACTGTTTTGAGATTCCTCATACCTCAGTTTCTCAGAGATAGACACCTATTGGTTTTTGAAGGGGCATGGGTATATCTCAAAACAGTGAAAGGAGTGATCAACCTGTATATAGTGCACATAAGGAACAGAAGTCATTCAGAGGATCAAGACCTGCACTTGCAATGTAACAAAATGATGCATTTGAATCAATTTGGGTCGGGAGGGTGGTGATGGGAGGAGTGTGGGTGGCCCTTGGTCTGATCTTCCAAAATGTGGGAGACACATATACAAGTCCCAGACACACAAAAGTTTTCTACCACTGCTTTGAATGCATTGCTTCATTTGAAATAAGCATAATGTTGCAGTGCATAAACATGGATATATTATGTATTCCAAGAGTTCCAGAATATTCATGTCATTTTCAAATGCAATAAAATAAGTTTACATCATAATGGCCATTATATTATTGTGTGTTATGTAAAACAAGACATGATACTATGTGATAGATATTGTTCTCCAAAAATGAGCATTGTAAAATGTAAAAAATAAATTGCTCTTCCTTCTGAAACACACACTTTATTTATTTTTTTATGATTGTGGGATGATCTATTTAGGCCCCAAAGTACATAGATCAGTAGTTCAAAATTTGGTATAGACATTTTGTATGAAGGAATTCTTGGTCTGCGTCAAATTTGACCCAAACCATACTGTGAAGGCTTATGAACAGTTTACTTAAAGCCAAGTGGCCTCTGTGTACTCAATAACCGGACAGAGGTGGACTTTGCCGTTTGGAGTACTGGTGTGTTTTGGGTCAAGGATCAGACTGGCGAAAATGGCAAGCTGACAAGATCAATAATTGGATTCATATAAGTGTCACTGAAATGGATTACCTAGTAACAGAAAAACAAAAGTTACATGTTGCCATGGTGTGGCATTTATGTGCAGAAACAAACATGCCAGCTGAGAAGTTGTTCAACTGAAATATTATCTGTTGTCTGTACTAAATCAAATCAGAAGTCGCTAACATGATTCCAGTGCCCTGTGTGAACATATGAGCAGTTGAGAACAATAGAAGCACTGCAGTATATTAACACACGTTAATAATACAGGTTTTCTGCCTTTTTTTTCAGAATGGCTATGTGGTTAATGTTCATATTTCAGTGATAAATTCACACAAGATTAATCTTATTCCTTAAAGGTTTCTTTTTTATGCTCAAATTTAGAATACTCATCCTCATTGTAAGCAATATTTGCACATCCTTCCAAAATGAGGCATATTTCCTAAATAAATATACATAGTATCAATCAATCAGCCAGCTTAGTGTATGTAGTTTTTGATAAGATGTTTAGGTTTTGCAAGATTTGTGTTGGTTCATGGCCACTTTCAGTGGGGATGGTTGTGTGTTTATATTAATCATTGGATTCCTGGAGGTGATATTAGCCAAAACTTCTGTACTCACATTTGTCAACCTAAACCACAAAGAGTTCATCTGAATAAACACTGTGCTAGCCAAAACACAGGCTTGTACAAATTTTGCAGTAAAATACTGACTGAGATCCCTGGTGTCATGTCCAACTTTTGTCAACATGTAAGAACCGGAGCAAATTAAAGAGGTGAAATATATAATGGGAGAGACGTAGCTCTATGAAATTGAAGAGCACAGTTTGGTGGTTGACCCCCCCATCCTTCCTCAAGTTATAGTTCTTTTCTCTACCCTTCCTGTCCTGTCCATGTATACTGTATATACAGGCAGGGTGATGGCTGGTGATTTTGCTGGTAACTGTTCCGGTGATAAAGGTTTATTCATTCGTAACAAGATAAATGGAATTGAGAAAGATTAGTAAAGATGAACTGTAGTAACAAAGATTAGTAAAGATGAAGTGAGGAGGGCATTGAAGAGGATGAAGAATGGAAAGGCGCTCGGACCTGATCATATACCTGTGGAGGTGTGGAAATGTTTAGGAGAGGTGGCAGTAGAATTTTTGACTGGGTTGTTCAACAGGATCTTAGATAGTGAGAAGATGCCTGAGGAATGGAGGAGAAGTGTGCTGGTGCCCATTTTTTTTGTTCTTAAAGAACAAGGGAGATGTGCAGAGTTGTGGCAACTACAGAGGAATAAAGCTGATGAGCCATACGATGAAGTTATGGGAAAGAGTAGTTGAAGCTAGAGTAAGGGCAGATAGCATTTGTGAACAGCAGTATGGTTTCATGCCAAGAAAAAGTATGCTGTTCATGCCAAGAAAGAGTACTACAGATGCAGTATTCGCTTTGAGAATGTTAATAGAGAAGTACAGAAAAGGTCACCAACGTTGCTGCATTGTGTCTTTGTAGATCCAGAGAAAGCTTATGACAGGGTTCCCAGAGAGGATCTACGGTATTCTATGAGGATGTCTAGAGTGACAGAGAAGTATGTTAGTGCAGTGCAGGACATGTATGAGGACTGTAAGACAATGGTCAGGCGTGCTGTAGGTGTGACAGAGGAGTTCAAGGTGGAGATGGGACTGCACCAGGGATCAGCTCTGAGCCCCTTCTTGTTTGCTATGGTGATGGACAGGCTGGCAGACGAGGTTAGACCGTAATCTCTGTGTACTATGATGTTTGCAGATGACGATGCAATCTGTAGTGAGAGCAGGGAGCAGGCAGAGGAGAAGTTTGAGAGGTGGAGGCTTGCCCTGGAAAGGAGGGGAATGAAGGTTAACCGTAGCAAGATGGAGTATGTGTGTGAATGAGAGGAACCCAACTGGAAGAGTAATATTACAGGAGAAGAGATAAAGAAGGTGGAGGATTTTAAATACTTAGAGTCGACAGTCCAGAGTAATGAAGAGTGTGGAAAAAAGGTCAAGAAGTGTGTGCAGGCAGGATGGAATGGGTGGTGTGATGTGTGATAGAAGAGTTTAAGCTAAAATGAAAGGAAAGGTGTATGAAACTGTGACGAGAGCAGCCATGATGTATGGACTAGAGACACTGAGGAAAAGACAGGAGGCAGAGCTGGAGGAGCAGACATGAAGATGCTGAGGTTCTCTTTGAGACCAGGATATGGACCAGGATTAGGAACCAGTACGTCAGAGGGACAGCACATGGTAGAGGTTTTGGAGATAAGGTCAGAGGTCAGGCTGAGGT
>JAPTHA010000016.1:13850196-13867745 GCA_029814585.1 Gymnapogon annona | reverse complement strand
CGGCTGCGAGAGCTCCCTTTAAAGACCAGTTGTGTCACTCCTGGCTTTGTTCTTAAACAAAGAGAGCTGCCCCTCATCTGCCCGTAATTGGGCCGACTCTTGGAATGTGCTTGATGTCTCCGCGTGGGCCATTGCCGCTTCAACAGACAAGTGAGGGTTGCTGGGACGTGGGAGATGAACAAGGGCAGATCCATACATCCAACTCTGGTACATGTCCTAATTTTGAGGGTTTTTTTTTTTTTAATTCACCCCTCACTCTCTCTGTCTTTATTTTCCACACTGGAGGAAAAAAGTTAGAAAAGACTGTTGTAGAAGAGACTATTAGCGGGCTACACACACACACACACACACACACACACACACACACACACACGCATTGAATTGGAGTTGCATCAAGTCACTAGTATTTTCCAGTTTCCACAGAGTGGGGGGGTCATGACCCACAGGTGGGAGGAGATTTTCGCTGGGGTTGCCAAAAAACAAATGGCAAGAGTGGAAGAAAAATTACAACCTGTGAACTTACAAGTGCATTCAGTTAGTTTCATTATCATCATTATTTAAAGCACGTCCCGGCCAAAGGCTGCGCATATTTCATGGACCAGCATTTAGTTATGATTGCAGCACACATTCACCGTGGCTTCAGTACAACTTTATTATGCAATTACGTTTATTTTCAGCATTTTTAGGTACTTTGGTAACCTGACCAACTGAGGCAACCCTAGATCATACCACCGACTTGTACTGTAGACACTCGGCATGATGGGTAACCATTTCCTCTGTCTCTCCTCTCATCCCGATGCATCCATCACTCTGGAACAAGGCCAGTCTGGACTCATCAAATCACACGACCGTTTTCCATTGTAACACAGTCCGATCCTTATGCTCTCTGTCTGGTTTTAGACATGGAAAGGTTTCTCCCTGCATCAGTTGGGGCTTAATAACCTTTTACAGTCAAAACATATTAATCACTGCAGTAAATATGTAATGGTTGGCTCTTCCCTGTTTGCTTAGTTAAATCCAGGTGGGTGCTTTTTTTGGCCCGGCTGTGTATGTTGTTTTACAGAGAAGAAATTAAAACAGTGGGTTAGACTGTTACCTCCATCTAAATGTATTTATGTAGTCCCATAAAGTATTTAAAGTGTGCTTAAAATAAAGATGAAATTCCTCAAACATATGACTTAAAAGGTGAGCCATTTGCCTATAAATTACTGTTTAAATGGTCATAAACATTATTTTATGTGGATTTAGATGTCATTCCCAACTACTTACATATAAAGGCTTATATGAACAGGTCTCAATGGTTTTGTCTTTTTTTTGTGGGTTTTGAGAAAATTTGTTTTGGGAGAGTTTTGTTACCTGCATGACACATTTAAGATCACATTTACATCCTGAAATTAATTTAGCAAATTGCAAGTTGAATTTCAGTCTCTAAGTGTCATGGAAATCTAAACGTGAAATAATCATCTTGTTGGCAAGGAAACAGAGCAGCAGGTAAAGACATGGAACAGTTGGATGGGATGAGGTCCTAAACATTATCCATTGCAGCTGACTGAGTTAATTGCTGATTTGTGTGTGTGTGTGTGTGTGTGTGTGTGACAGTCAAACAGCCTTTAGCTTAACCACATTATGCTGTTTTTAGCTAAAACTTGCGAAAGATTTGAAATCTATAAGCAGGTTTTGGTAGATAAAGTTTCTTAAATAGTGTAAAAAAATGTCAGTGTAGGTACTGATAGACAATAATGGGCTTTAAAACTAGGAAAAAAAGCCATGTTATAATGGAACAGATATAATATTTAAACATAAACATAGAATAAATTGAAAACATGCGCGAGTGCAATAAGGAAAACTAAAACCACACTATTTGTTTAAATATCTTTTGATGACATAGACATATTTAATAAAACACAGAACTTTTTTTCTCAAAAACCATATTTTTCTTTTACTTATGATTTAAAAAAAAAAATTTTTTTGCAGCGTACCTATATTTTCACAAGGTCCAGAATATCGCCATCAAAATAAAGCAGTGCCATACGTGGGAAATTAAACAGTCCGACTTCAGTGGGTCTGTTTGGCCTCGCTGGGCTGCACCATCTCTCTATAAGGGGGGGTTTCTGCTGGACGCGCTACAAGGCAAATCCGCGGTACATGTCACCGGCAGTTACTGGGGTGATGTTGACCATGGGCAGACGGTTGAGAGGGGATTGGAGGGTGTTTACGGCATTGTTACTAAAGGGAAGCAATTTAGAGAGTTCAAATTCCACTTGCAAGGAGAGGAAAAAATGTTGAAACAGTAGTTGGCAGGCTACCAAAAGCCTGAGCCCCTAATTGTTTTCATTAATAGCAAATAATCTCAAAGTACTTACTCCGTATTCTGGGAAACATTATGGTGTTACATTCAAGACGTGCACATCTGGGAAGTCTCTGAGGATTAGTTTAGAAATTTGTCTCTAGCAATCATATGAACCACGGGTTAAAAGTTTGAGGACTTTTCGCCACAGATATGGTCTGTGGAGGTGCTGTGGACCTGTTTGGCGTTTAAGCAACCCTGTCCCCATAATCCAAGTCTTTTGGTTTTGGTCATGACTCATTTACTCCTGAATCCTTCACCTTTCACCCCGAGCTCCACTCTCCATGTCACTAGCTCGAGCTGCCCCGAATAAGTAAATACATGATGTAATGTGTGGTTTTCTCTTCCATCCCAGTAACCCCCCACTCTGCTCCACCCACATTCAGAGGTGATTAAACTGGAACACAGGAGTGAGGTGGGGATATCTGGGCGTTGGTCTGGAGGAGAAGGAGGAGGAGGAGGAGCCGCCAACACACTGAATGCAAATGGAAGAGAACGGGAGTGGAAAAGCTGGTTTTGGGCAAATATGATGGAAAAAAAAAAGGTGGTGGTGGGGGGGAGCAACGTTGCCAGATCTCGCAAGAGAAACAAGCTATGAAGTCTAAACCAAAAAATAGGCACTTAAAAATAACGTCAAACACTCCCTAGTTCAAATGTTTAACTCTAAAATGTTCAACGGGCAATCGTCAGGCATAAGATCCAATGAGAAAGACCTCCATTGTGTATTTTACATAAACGACCAACAGTGTAATAAGATCAGGCATCATACTGAATGTAGCCACTTACATTAATTAAACAGTTATAATTAAGGACCCCCTACAATTGCAAGCATGCATCAAGTAACAACAACAATAAGTTAACTAACAAGGTCAAATAATAGAATGGAATGGAATAGAATAGAACAAAATAGAGTAGAACAGAATCGACTTTTGTTAGTTGTAGTTGTGAGGTGGGGGCATCCCGGCTGGTAAGTTGGTAAGGCACTGGGCTGGTGCATTGGGGATACTGTGTTCGATCCCCAGTAAGAGCAGCGGCTCCACGTCTACACACACACACACACACACCCCCTGTCTGGGCTCCAGGGTCCAGGTGGGTGATTGGGGCTGTTGACTCCTGTGCACGGCTGCTGCTGCCCATGATAAGCTCCTCCAGGGCGACCATTGTCATTCAGATCTTCCTCTACAGCCCACCAGTGTGAAGCCCCTCCACACTGGAGCCTGGCCTGGGATGGGCTCCAGAACAGCTTTTACGCAGTTTGTTTTGGAGAGAAAATGTAAGGTTCTTGAGAATAAAGATGGACGCCTACTCCAAAACAATATCTTGAGTCTGTGCTGCTGCCAATTGTATCCTTTGAACTGATATTCATGTAATGAAGACCGCATCAAAGCTGATCTTATATACAACCTTCATTAAAATACAGTTTATAAATACAATATATAATTAATAAAAGTGCCATTATACATTAGCCCAGTCAAATGCTTCTTTTACAATTTATTGCTCCTATTACCCATTTAATATAATATGCCACCGACACACACACACACACACACACACGCACGCACGCACGCACGCACACACACATGCGTTGCTCACCTTTCCTCCTTTTCACCTCTTTAAAAGTACAACAATAGATTAAAATAACTCAATTAAAATCAATTAAAATGTGCAGCAGCATTGGCTATCCTAATAAGATTTACAGAGACATTGTTCACACAACTCGTAGCTGTTTCGATGCATGATTTTTCACCAGCTCGAAGTAAAAATGCAATGCGTTAATGCAGAAAATCAGTGCGAAAATTTCCCCGCACTGAAAATATGCAATTCATCCATGTCGCTGTGTTTAATTTCTCTCATTTTAGGTGAATATTTTTGAATAACTGTGGACCAGTTTGAGGCTCTGTTGGGATACTCACCACACACATCAAGAGAAAATTCACCCACCACCGCTAACCAACCGACCTTGACCAATAACTGACAGTGTGCCTGAGGTGGACGTTTTCCTTTGCCATTCTTTTTCCAAATGGTAGATAATTAGTTGGGCTTCATTTGTCTCAACAGCTTTTCACTGGCCGTAATGATATTGTTGTCTTTGTGGTGCTTGAGTAATGTTACGCCTCAGAGATGCTTGACTGGAGGCCAAAGGCACTAACGTTAATAGCACACAAGAGCCTTTTTGTGTTCCCTGGTGATAGTAGATTGTAGATCCACTGCTCTAACGGGGCTGGCATACGATCATTAACAAAGCATTTCATTGGTCTCCATCCCAACAAGTTTTCCTTTTGCATTCATGTTCTCCTGCAGTGTGAAATGTTTCATAATTCACCTGGAAATCAGTATAAATATCACCTTTTTTTTTCAATGCTTTGTGTTAAATCGCTTTTGCACCTCTATAGTTTTATGGCCTCCTGTAATTTATCTCTTAGATTGAAAAATAACACACATGTACAAGGATGTTTGTTATCTCTATACACACACACACACACACACACACACACACACACACACACACACGTGGTAAACACACCACTAAACTATGACCACGATGGCCGCTCTGAAAGGTTTATTTCCATCAACTTCAACGGAATAAAAAGAACACGCCGCACCTCTTTTTTCTACAGCGGTCCGATCCGCCTGCCTGGTTTGTGTCTGCAGACAGAACTCTTTCACATGAGTGGAATAACTAGAGTGAGTCAGAGCACTTCTAGAAGTCTATCTATAGACATCATAACTTATCAGGAACAGGAAATCACTAACTGTACATGTAAGTTTTGATGTGCTCTCTTTAGCACGTCATAATAGACTACTCTGCTGCTTAGCATGCCAGCAAGGAGAAGAGAGAGTGTGTGTCCAAACATATGGAGAATTCCATTTTAAGACACAAGAGCGACGCGTAAAGCATGAAAGAGTTCAGAAAATAGCACAGCATGAAAATGACAAACTGTGGTAAATTATTACTTGTGGATGACGTTAAACATTTTGCATTTTAAGGCGGACGTTTAGGTATCAGTCACTTTCACCTCTATGTAAAAGTAAACTTTCTGCTAAAACAGACAGCTGTGGAGTGGAAAGTGCCAGGAAGATTAATGAGGTGTGTCTTTCCTCTCTTTCACACTGTCCTTCCTTTTATCCCAGTGTTTGTCAGTGGGTCTATGCGTGTGGGGTGCACGTAGGGTGGCTCTACAGGGTAAAATGCTGAAATAAATAAGACCTAGTGCTACCTTGTTTAGACAAACACTTTCCCCCCAGCTCATTTTCCTCTAACAATAGCCTCTTTAATCTACGCTCCATCATTTTTTCCCCTGGGCCATTCAACTCGGCCTGGGCTGTGTGGGAAACGTCGACTCTACATGGAGTATGTCCTGGTTTTGGACTGAAGGTATAATAGCAAAATGCAAAAACAAAACGTAGCAAATAAAAACGCTGCGTATGACAAATCTACTTGTCTTAATGAATAGGAGAAAAATTGTCAGATAGAAGTTAGATCTGTTAACATATCCCACAATACAGCATTTAATCAGGGAGGTAGGAGTTTCCAAGTTTGTCGTAATAATAGACACTGTAGTAAAAGTGTTTACCGGCTTTGATTTATGGTACAACTACTGTGGAAAATGGAACACAGCATTCAGTTCAGTTATTTATACATGCGTTCTATGTGTTGACTTCTATGTAAAATATATACGGATATAAAAGTCAGACGATTTGACCAAAAAAACCTCCGTTTATTAAAACAGTAGAGTTTTGTTGAAATACATTTTCATACAAATGATGATTTGCATTAAATATCAGTAGCTTATGGAGTTCTACTGCTTCATTTTTGGAACTACCTTAAAATGGCAGTTACAGAAAAAATTAAATATCAGATTCAGAGAGATTCAGATTCATTTTATTATCATTGCACAGACCAATGGTCTGGCAACGAAATGTCATAAAGCAGCAGCAGCACAGAGTAGAAAAAAAAGGGCAGAGCAGATGTACAACAAAATTGAAATTCTTTCACAACATAGACAATATATACAATATACATGATTGAAGTCCCGGAGTTGATGACGATAACGAGAGCAGTGATGCGTTGTTTGGAGCTGAGACGTAGTAACTGTCATTGCAGGCTACCGTTAGCATGGCGCATTAGCTGCTAATCGCTAATCGTTATCCTAGCCGCAACATATCACAACCGTAACTCACTCACACGCACCTCCAGTCCTGCCCCCTTCTCCACCTCATTCTTCCGTCAGCTTTCACCCGCAGAAAACCAACCAAAAAACGAAACAGTCCCGTTGAGTCTTGATCCAGGAGTGGTTCACAGCCGGGCCGCACAGCTTAGCACCCACGCGGTAGGGAGGTAAGAGGTCTTTGCAGGGTCGCATGGGATTATAATATGATGGAATCTTCATATGTATGCAAACATATTTTAAAAAGATCACCAAGAATACTTTTACACATGTTAGTGTATGTTATGTCCTGTAGGAACAACAGCACAGTCCAAACTAGTCCCTCATTAGTGAACCTGTAATATGCAGCGGAATACAAGCCGGCCTGTAGATCCTGCACTGGCTATATCAACAAATGAATGCGAATGCAAAAACAGACTTCAGCACAAACTTCATTTAAGCACTCGCACTTGCATAAATCCTACATACTGAACCATTGCATAAGGCATGCTGCACTGCATACGACTATATAAGGAAGCATGGAGTGCACAGTATATAGTGTCCCGCGTGCAACTCCAAACACAATCCTGCTTTATTGCCATCTGTGTCATCGTCTTTTGCATTTGTGATTTCTTTATTTGTGTCTGCACTCAGCTCTGTGCTGCACTACTTAAAGACAACTATTTTATGTCCTCCCTTGCAGTCCAGTAGTACTGCCTAATACATGGTCCATGGGTTCATTTGCTCTCTTAGATCTGTCATTTACAAGGTGAGTACTGTGCCCTCAGGACCTCCGTGCCCTCAAAGGGAGACCTACATGTGTTGGGGCGATCCTCGGTGTTTTCAGATGATGTTTCACACTGTCAGGGTTGACTTATCTGAGTGGAGAAAAGTTCCCAGGGAATAGACATGTCCCACAGACAGCTTTGGAATGTTTTTACAGAATGGCCTCGGGGACCTTCAAAAATGGTTTTGCTCTAGACTCCAAAACTGCCGCTGTGGCAACCGGGGAAAATCATTTTCTGGCCAATAGTATATTAGACTTGTAGTAATGACATAATGACCTATTGCGGTCATGATGCCTTTACAACTTAGTGTCTGTGTAGTCAGTCAATAAAATAATTCTACTGCAGAAGGCTATTGATGCTGACATACTGGCACAGTGAAGTCAAGTACTTTTAAATTAATATTTCACAAGTCATGAATTTACCCCAATACTGTACAATCATTACAGTACTTTACATGCTCTATGCTTTGAATAACTTTGGAAAATGTCCTCCAAACCAATGGGAAAAACACAATAAGAAACCTCAAAACCCTGTGCTACTCAATTCATTTTGTTGTCGCCCTAGATTTGCCTCTGTTCAATTTTCAGTTTTCATGCATTTCCTGTGACTGGATCATGAAAATATACACACTCATGGTGGAATGTTTTACTTTCTATAAAAAAAATAAATCTGCTATATCTTGCATGTTTGGTTATTTGAGCTCCGTTAAAACCTCGGTGCACATGTTGAACGGGCTATAAGATGTGGTCGGGTGCCCCATCCAAGGGAGAAAAAGCAAGCATTGTATTCCAAGTTTGGACCAATTTCTAGTTGTCAGAAATGCCCCTTCCCCTTCTTTCAATCGCTTTGCCCCCCCGCCCCCTTTCTCCTTCTTCTCTGTTCTAGGAGAGCAGCTGAGAGATGGGACCGCAAGTCCCCTCTGAGGCTTGGTCCTCCATCAGTATCCCTAATGGATGTCAGATGTGTGTGAGAGGAGGCCTTAGCGTGAGTGTGTTTCATGTTAGTTCTCAGCATGATGAGCAGGAAAGCAGCTGGAGATGAACAAAAACCGCCCTGGCCCCCCTTACAATACCTCCATTTTTTATTCCTGCTTCTGTCCTTCCAAGTAATGCTCTCCTGCTTTCCCCCAGTGTAATATATTGGTATTAATAAAGGCAAACAAAGGCAAACATTCTGTAATGGGAGAGGAGCGGAAGATGTTTTGGTTTCCAGGAGAACCAGACGGCACCCTCTTTACTTCTTCTCACTATAAATCTCCTGGCAGTTTCAATGGTTGGATGGCTATGCTCTGTGTTAGCCTTTCCCTGAGTTGATTACAAAGGAGTTCAAGGCGAACTGCTCTGTTATTGCTTACAGCCACGGTACCTAATGGTACGCTACAGCGGAGCACTTCAATCGCACAGGGCTGTCATACAATATCAATTTGGACCTCTAAAGGAATTTGTTATTCACCAAAAGCAATTGCGGCGCTGAGATGGTCCTTTACCGTAAGTGGCATCTAAGTGAACACAACTGAGGGCTTATCCCCTTCTGGCAACGCAAATCACATCCCAGTTGCTTAATAGGAATCCGAGTTTTCCCACAAACGTCTTTGTTGGAACAGCATCCTTTCACCACAAGCATTAAATGCTGCAGCTCGCATTTCTCCTGACTTCACTCTAACATTTTATTTGCATCACCCCAGGGTCTTTCTTAGTGGTATTGCTCCTTTGGGAGAGCTGTGGGGTGAGGACTGCGCTGGGTTGCTAATGCTAATGAGTGACTCACGCGGCCCGATGCTTTGCGGTGCGATGATGAGTTCAGTTTATAAGGTGATGGGAAATAATTCAGATGCTTTGTGAAGTGGAAACATCCTTAAGCGTGAGTCATTTATTTATTGGGAGCAGAAATGTGTGGCTGGTGTGTGGCCCAGAATCCACCCCGCAGTGAGTGAGAGGAGGTGAATAGTATTTGTTTTTACACTGCACATAGTAGGCGTTGCGCCGTGTGGGAAGGCCACTGTTTTGCACAACTGCTAAAAATGATCAATAACTGGCATGAGATTGCTGGATTAAAAGGTCCAATGTGAGAAATTTAAATGTTCACATGTCTACAAGATGTTTAGAATAGTGTAGTGTTGTGATACTATTTACTACTCAGCAGAGTTGTTACTGGGCAAATGGACTTGTTTCTACAACATGAAACTTGGATGTGTTGAAAATACTTCCATACATATCAAAGAAAAAAGCTGTTGATCATATGGTTGAATATGTAAAAACTCACTTGACGTCAGACTCAAAAGCAGACAGAAATAGGACGTTTACCAAAATAAAATATTTTTGAGTTCTCAAGGAACATACACACATAAATCAATCCACTATAAAATTCAATGACTAAACAAAAAGCGACGCTCAAAAATGCGTGAGATGATATTAAGCAAAAATACCTACGACAGGAAAATAAAAAAACCCATTAAACTATAACAAAAAATCACACCCTAGGTGGAGTCACAATATTAGAAAATTACAAATTGAATTTAGATTATCAAACAAGAATTCAAAGTTCAACCAAAAGACTACAAAAATGCTTATTTACAAAATGCTGTACACTCCAAGAGAGGCAGACAAGACGAACAGGACAAGATCGGACTCACAAGTCAAGGCAAACAACGATCTGACAATGGACAAGGGGAGAAACACAGACTTACAGTATATACACAAGGAGTTCACAGGTGAGGCACATCAGGAATGACTGGACATGAGACACAGGTGGAATCTAGGAGTGAAGCTGTCTGAAACAAGAGGAGAAAGACGCTGGACCAAACAGGAAGTAAACAAAACAAGACAGGAAATCTGAAACACAAATCCCGCTTAACACATGTGTCATGACAGAGTATGTTAAATTTGAATGAAATAATTTACTTTTATTAATACTGTTATTTCAAACAAAAGCAGGAACAAAAAATTTAAACGGAACATCTCAAGACAACAGGCCAATATGTCTCTCTGTGACTCGTGTGGTTCACATATTTGTGTTTTTGTTTTGTTTAGGCTTTTTTTTTTGGGTCACTGTACCTGATTTGTGTTTTTTGTGCTCTGTGTGTGTGTGTGTGTGTGTTTTATGTCTTGTCTGTTGTCTCTGACCCTACTGTTGTGGGTTGGTAATGTCGACTTGTCGTGTGTAAATGTAACTGTTATATTAATTCATTTTCTAAAGCCACTTTCCTCTATCCAGGTTCGCTGGGGGAGGGTCACTGTAGCCTGTAGCCTATCCCAGATACTCAAGGGCGAAGGTCGGGGCAATGCTGGACAAGTCGCCGGTACTGTAATACTGTCGAGTGAAAAATCTAAATAAAAAAAAAGGGCAATAAACCAACAAAAACAACACAAAATGCATCTGCAGTATTGTGGCTCCTCAACAATGCAAATTAAAATCGCATAATACATTGTGTTTAACTGGTGGCACATTATCCATAACCATGAAAACCAGCTTTGATTTATCTGTGGTAACCTTGACTTTGTCTATTATTAGTAACACAGTCTCTGATTTTTGACCCGAGGAAATATGGTCCAATAAGATTGTTTGACATTTCATTCGCTGACATCACTTGCAATCGGGCGCTGGTTCTGCAAACATCTCAAAGTTTCCGAAGGTGGGAAAGGTATTAGTAAAGCGTCTTAAGTTTCACTTTCACTTTTTTACAATTGTATAGTCTGTGAATACTCATTGTAAGGTACATACGACACGGACCCCCACTCCCTCCCCCCACCACACACACATACAGACACCCTCACGCACACAACTGTTCCATTACAATGAAAGGATACAATTTTTTATATGCATCAATATGTTGTACGCTACGGTGGCCTGCGAGGACATTCACTTCCGTCTCTTAGCTCCGGATGACGCATCACAGCCCCTCGTTATCATCTCTGGGTCTTATATCATGTATACTGTCTATGTTGGACAAGAATTAAATTGTTGTATATATGTTGTACTCTGTTTTTTATACTCTTTGTATTCTGCTGCTGTATCTGGAATTTCCCCTCGTGGGACAATTAAAGGTATATCTAATCTAATCTAATCTAGTCTAATCTAAACCTATAGATTAACATTCAAGGTAGATTTTCATTATGAGTGTATTAACTATGATTCCACATTGCTGTACAATGTCATCTAATCTTCAGAATTGTTTTTTTCGACCAAAAAACCATAGTGGTGGACTTCAGGAACGGTGCATTTAAATGGTCTTCGTCTTCTGTGAGTTCTTGGAGCTTCAGAGTCAACAACTGCAATGAAATTTATTTCCGAGAGCAATTAATTTCACACAAGTCCTGCCTCTGTGGTCACAATAATTCAGTTGTTTCCACATATTTTTTTTTGCATTTTGTCATTGGGTGAGTGAATTAAATGAAGGGATTTGATTACAGCTCAAATACTTCCTGAACAGGAGGTTTTCTGCTCTGTGGTCAGAATAGGATACAATTGTGTTATTTATTTGGCAGACAGAATAAACAAATACAGAGAGCACATAATACAGAGAGAGGGATGTTTATTTATGTTTGTGTGTGTGTGTGTCTTTTGTCTGTTGTCTCATTGTGGATTGGGGATGTTGTCCTGTCGTGTATGAATGAAACTCTAATATTGTCTAATGAAAAAAAGGTTCAAAGGTTTTTTATGATGTCATTTCTCAGTGCAAGTACCACAGAAACATGTACTCGCAGCTAAAAGCAGTATAAAGTCAGGCATAAAAGACAAGTACAAATACAAACACAACAATCTATAGCAAAAAGGAGGACATGTATTTGTCCGGAGACCCGGGGGCAACTGGGGTTGAAGCAGGTTGGACGATGGCTGGTGAATTTGAGCGAGGCCGTTGGTCGGCTTTCCTCCGCTCAGCGGGACGGGGGTGCAGGGCCTCATTATATCTCTCTCCATGTCGGGCCCTTAAGTCCGTCTCCTCAGCGCCTGCTCTGTTTGTTTAGAGAGCCAGAGCCTTTTTAAGCTACGTTTGGCCTAATGAGCCCATTATCTGCCAATGATCCACAAAGGGGCCCTCCTCTCTGCCGCTCCCCCCTCTCTGCCGCTCCCTCCTCTCTGCCGCTCCCTCCCTCTAGTAGCTCGCCCTTGTGTCTCTTTGCTCCCTTTCGCCTCTTTTTAACCCTCTTTCTCTGCCACTTTCCCCTCGCTTCTGCTCCGTCGACTGCCTGACTTCCCCTCTCCATCCCCCCTATATTTTGTCTCCTCTGCCTTTTTTTTCTCCCCCTCCTGCGCTTTTCTTAAACCTGTCACACACTGCGCTCGTTCCTCTCCCTCGGGACAGCAGTATAACCTCCTTCCTTTTAAAAACACCCACCTCCATCTCCTTTGAGCCCGTGCATTTTATGTCGACGCTGGGAACGACTGGGGTCTGGTTTTAACTACCTCACACCTGCAGACGTTGTTGCCTTTCTTCATCACAGCTGACACTATGAGTTAACAGTAGCAACAGAGGGCAGTTGTCTTCAAGAGAGTGCTTCGGAAGATTTGTGAGAACCCCGTCAGGAGCGTGGTACCTTCAGGATGCTGACTCTCACTTTGGGAATAAAAACTATGTGGCTGGATGTGTTTCATGTGGTTCAGCATGCATTCATCCGTATATTCACAAATATCCACATGTCTTTTTACAGGTGTTGCATGTGCTTTTGGGAATAACCTCCCAGCTGCTCTCGCCCTCCTTCACACAGTAACTAAAACTCATCTTGACTTATAGGGGTAACAAGAGGCAACAAGAATAAGCTTTTCTTTTTTTTTTACTTTGGAGGAAAAGTGGAAAAAGCACAGGCTATGAAAATATACTCCGAGTACAAACAAAGAAGAACTCTGATGGCCCTTTCTGCTGCTTGTTTTCATACAAAACCATCTCAATTCAGCTTCATGCTAACATGCAGACACTCAAGCCTGTATCACTTCAAATCAAATGAAAAATAATTCACCGAAAACACTCTCACTTTCATGGTTTATGTGGCCTTTTAATGACTTCTACAATGATTCTTGCCTTGTTTGCTGTGTATGACACAGATACATTCTTTTTTTTTTATGTGTTAATGTTAATGACTTATCATTTTGGCTGAAATTGGTCTTTTTGTTGGTATGGAGTGTAGTAAAGCACAGTAAAATAACTGATAATTTTACTCAAACACAAGTGAAAGTGTTTTCTCAACTCTACAGGTTTCAAGTATCTCTACGTGAATATTTGTTGAACTTAGATGTGATCAACTGAATCAACTCCACATTCTAACACTGTCCCCACAGGTTTATATTATAGGCACTAGGTATGATGGGTAATCACCGCATGTGGGCCTCTTCTCAACCTGATGCACCCACGGCTGTGGAACAGGCTCAAACTGGACTCATCAGATCATATGAAATGTGTTACGTCAGAACTTCACCAGACAAGAACCCAGACGCAGATAACTTGAGTTCAAAATAAAGAATTTTGTTTTACTATTAATTCAGCACTTAACTATTAAGGATTGGATTTACATTATTTTTCTTCAACAAAAGGCGACGTCAAAAAGACTTGAATAATAGTTAACCAAAATTTCCCCTCAACGGGTAAATGAAAGACACAAAATGATAACGAAAAATCGCTCTTATCGAGGAAAAATAAAATTTATTAAAGTTATCAACAAAAGCAATCACAATATTTCAAGACTAGGACTAGGATTACTAAGACTATCAAACAATGACTATGAACTAAACTAAAGCACCAGGCATACTCACAAAGGATTCAAGACTGAAACAAGACAGAGACGAGGAACGCTGTGCGAGACAAGACATTCAACGAACTGACACCGACAGGAGAACACACAAGGACTTAAATACCCCCGGGCTGAGGTGTCACACAATCAGGATGATTAACAACATGACACAGGTGGGTGGAGTCTGGGGTTGCAGCAAGGTGACACACAAGGAGCAAGACACAGGACCCAACAGGAAGTACCAGAACAAAACAGGAAACACATATACATGAGTTGGCCGACCTGATCATAACAAAATGTTTGCATTGATACATTGTCTGATATTTAAGGTCAGACTGATGGTCTACTCCCAGCATCAGTTAAAGAGGTGATATATATTAATCACTACAGCAATTATCCAATAGAATCATTTGTTTGGAATTATTATTATTTGGAACTATTTGTTTAGTTAAATCCAGGCAGTGGCTTAAGATACACAAGATACAAAACATAATGCAGGGAGAAGGGGTGGGATTCCATAAGTTTAGACTTCTGCCCACTCCTATTTAACATGTGTTAAACTTGTGTAAGCAAATCGTTGATTTAGTTTTTTCTTCCTTTTTAATTTCATGTTCAAATAAACCTTCAAATAAAAAAATAATGCTTTCCAGATAATTATCATTTTATACTAGTTTCTGCTATGTTTATCCATGCACTAACACTTCTATCTCAATACACAATGTGTTGCAAATAAACAAGCCTGTTTTCCAAATCTGAGTTTTAGAAAATGTAGATATATAGATATTCTTAGATGAAACCTCTAGTTAAGTGAAGCCATGACGTATTTATCCTTGGGTTATGTCTCCTCTGTGGCAGTAGCCGCCAGTAGCCAGTGAGACCCCCCCCTCGCTTTCTCTGTTCAGGCCTGTTGCACTGTTAACACTGAGGACTTAATTACGGTGATCTGGTAATAGCAGAGAAAATGAAAGGAATGCTGTCCTCATAGCCATAGTCACAGCAGGATTAACTGCACGAGCTGCACTCTCCGGCCTCCACAGGCTCCGTGGCCCCTCTCACAGCTACTTTTTGTCTCGCGCTCCGAAGAAGGAGGGTGTGAGGAGGAAGGAAGAGAGGAAGAAAAGAGGAAAATAAAAGACAAAGAAATATTCATCTGCTGGTGCAGGACCTTAATTCGGTTTAATGAAGGGAGTTAGAAGTCTGAGAGGCTTTGTGCTCGCACACCTCCGCAGACACGTACACACGCACACAACACACACACACACACACACACACACACTCAGGACCCACTCATGTAGGTCCTATTGATCTGTTGGAACAAACCCTATTATGAGCAATTATGCGACTCACAAGCCATGGCAAATCCATTTCTTTGCTTTCATTACAAGCTAATACATGGAAAGGAAATCTGTTGAGCTTGAATGTGATGCTTCCTGTTCGTATTGAGTGTGAGATCGGAAATCTTTCTTTCCGTCTTGGCGTAATGCTTTTTTTTTTTTTTTTTTTTAATAATCGCATCACTTTGAATCCTGCTTCTTAAGGATAAAAATCCCATCAAAAGAAAAATGGCTCAACATTTGTTCTGTATTTCTTTAACCCAAAATTTGACCATGCCATGGCTTGACTCCAAATTTGATTTTGTCATTTTTAAAAGTATTTTTTTGTAGGTTACTGTAAATGAAAATTACATGATTAATAATCACTTAGAACACTTAATAATCAGAATAATCAGAATAATCACTTAAAACACCTAGTTGGAAAAGTAGCTATTTTATTCGCTCTTAAAAAGTTAAAATATATGATTTATATGTGCTGATATGATGTTTGTGTTGGCATCTCTATTGTGCTGAGGAATTCTTTAGGCTGACAGTGTTTATTGTATAATGCAGTCAGCTGACTGTTCACAGCAAAAAAAATATCTATTTATGCTAAAGTTGGAAACTTGGGTTAAATAAGTTAATATGATGAATAAAAAAGAAATTGTGTCCGAGGCTGCTTTACTCTGCTGTATATCAGTGGTAATTTAACAGTTGTTTTGATGCTTTCGTTTTGTATTGCATCACATTGCCATGTTGGGTTTTTCAAGTCATGTAATAACGTAAAAACAATCATGTATAACAAGATCATGTGACTTATAACACTTTCACACACTTACAGTACACATTTCTTCACTTTCAAGTCATGGTTTCCGATAAAGACAATGAATCTGTTTAACTCCCGTTAATCAATCATGCCCTTTAGCAGTAATTCCTTACGTTACTTATACTGGAGTACTCATATTGGAGTACAAGTACAAGTACTGGAGCTATAGTAAGGTGTTACCTACTAACATGTTACCCCCCACTCTGGATTTTAATCCTTCAACTTTTATGCTACTTTGATGTCTTTGCAGTAGCTTAGCTTTAACTCGGACAGTTCCAGAGCCGAAAATTATACAGTGCACCAGACCCCGCTGTAAAGCAAAACAATCACAAGAGAAGGCCTCTCTTTGCACACACCCCCCCCCCCCACCTTATTACCCCTTTTCCCTCCTTTAAAAAGAACAAGCAAAACCAGTCTCTCCATCTCTCCACCAACGCAGGAGAAGCCCATTACTATGTTCATCTTCTCAACGTTTGACAGGTGGAAGTAGAACTTTGGGGTTTATGTTTTAATTATAAAGAATTCCAGATGTGGAGGGAGGCTCATAAATTAGAAGCAGAACTACTCAAATGTCTTTTTTCAAAGGGACCAAGCGGGTCAGCATCTGCTTCTCATTGTAGCCAATGTTATTAAGGGCCCTGACTACAGAAAGGCCCAAGTCCCCTGTCTGGCCCCACAATAATTGACACTATTAAATGTGCCTAAACAGATTTAGAGCGTCCAGAAAAGTTACATTTGTCTTGTAGAATGACTCTAATCATCTATTTTAGATTGAAGGGACCCAAAGAGGATGGACCAACCACCTAATCTGGTGCACGACAAAGAAGGAGTTAGAAAGGAAAACAGGCAAAGCAGGACCCAAGGAAAAGCTGGAAAAAATGCACAAATACAAACAAATTAGGCCAGAATGGCTCTGTGTAGGAATGTCAGGGAGGGCGGGAGAGAACGGCAAAGAGGAGGAGAGAGATCTGAACTGTATTAGCGCACTCCAGACCGTGATGCACAAGCTGGAGCGGGTTGAGTTGAATGTGCATGGATGGCTTTACAAAAGCACCAGTCATGAAAGACCATCTGCTCCACTCCTCTGGTGATCTTTTAAACCCACATTAATGCACTTTATTCTCTTCCTGGAATGATGTGATACATTTGAGTGATTTTTTTCTTTTCTCTGGGGCTCGATCGGTTCGTTTTTTTGGCCAGCGTTTGGGGAGGGGATAGATTTAACAAGGTATGAGTTTGATTTCTGTTACATTACTGTTATTTTGGAGGGGTACGTTTGAAGCCCTTCCGCTGTTTCCGAATCAAAAGCATGAGGGAAGTCTTGCAAACAGATTGGCTGCTGTAAAAGTGTTTGTATTGGCGAAAGAGGTTTGGGGGGATGGGAGGGGGGGTGTTAAAGGTGCGA
>JAPTHA010000016.1:13828050-13841123 GCA_029814585.1 Gymnapogon annona | reverse complement strand
ACCCATAAATAATTACAACTCCATATGACGGTGCTCTTTTTACAGTATGATGTGGCGTGCCTTTGTAGATCCACTGTTCATATTTGTTCAGGTTATTCACGTAATTTTATACAAGGGTAGTTTGAAAACGTCAAGTCAACTTTTAAAATTGGCCCAGATAAATACCTCTAGCCACTGCTGAACCATTTCACTGCGACGGAAGACATTACTGAGTGTTTAGTTCAATGTGAGCGTGTGTATTTGAGTAATCAAGTCACTTCCATGAACTTTTGTGTTCATCTCTATAAATCTTCTCTTCCTGTTTGATATGCAAATATACAAACCCCTCAACACTTCCTCAAGTCCATGAGTGGGCTTAATGAAACTTTTACGGCGTCTGTCTGTTTTTCATATGTAGAATACATATACACATGGTATGACAGCAGCTGTCAGCTGGTTAAACAGCCCACAGCCCTGACCTCTGCACATCCAAAATGTTTGCATCATATGAGTACAGGCCGGCCTCAAACAAATACAACATTCTCCACATACAACAGCCAGCTGCATGAAACAGAGTTGTCCATAAGGCCGATCTAGAGTCTGTCACCAACAGGATGGCTGGCACTGCCTGTGGAATGCTATATGTCTGTGCAAAAGTGTGTGTGGGAGGTCATATTAGTGACCTCCACTCATTGCCTTCCGCTTTCACTCAGTCTGCTACATTTGAGCATTTCATCGAGGGACCACCTTACTTCGTCTTTCAGTACCGGCTCTTGGAGGAACGCTTAAACCTGCTTACTTGAAAGTCTAGAGATGGAGGTCGAGTCGGAGCTGGAGGCGTTCGACACCAGGGCTGGATATCTTATCATGGCCATCAGAAATGCCTTGTCGGCAGCCATTCATTGGGCCCGTGGAAAATAAACCAAACCCCACCACCGTCCCCTGCCCTCCTTCCCCCTCTCCCTGACTGAGTAGACAGATAACAGCAGACCAAGGGGGTCCCCTGTCCCCTTTTCCCCACCCGTCTATCACTCATTCTCCCCCGTCTCTTTCTCTCTTTAGCTGGTTTTATTGCAGAGGAAACAGAAAACAGAAAGGCTCAGTGTGGGAAGCCACTTGTTATCTGAGAGTCTTGGGAATCGAGGCCTCGGCAGAGGCTTCACTCAGCGCACTAATGAAAGCAGGACAATTTGGCCGTTTTCGTTCCCAACATAGTTCGACCCCCCATCCCCATCTTAGTGCAGGTACTCCAGGTTCCTGCTCCCTTTAGCCTCCCATCCCCAGCTTCCTTCTTCCTCTCAGACTGCTCCACACCTTGACCTCTCGTTCCCTTTTGGGACAGACTGAACCTCTAATCCTGCAAATTGCTTTTGTTTGGCAAACCTTTTTGAAACGTACACCCGTGACTCAACAATGCGTCTACAAGAAACTAACATGATTTATTGGCTCAAATGCAAGAATTATGAAAAATAAATCTGAATGTTGGAACATCAGCCAAAGTAAAATGTTGATATTAACTAAAATTAGGCTTGCATTCTTTAGGACTGGTCAAGATTGCATCAAAGTGCATTGCTGAGAGAAAAAGGGTTTTGTAGCGATGATGGATATTATATTCTTGCCAAACAACCTCATGGGACAAAATGCCAGAGTGAAGAAATGTGCTACTGCTAAAAAGCTCAATCTTGAGTCGAACGAAACAAGCCATACAGAATACACACACAGCGTGCAAGTCATGTTAACAATCCCTACTTCAGATGAGCAATATTTTCTGATCATCAGCATGTATAAATATTTCTGGCCCAGGATATTAAATGTGAAAAATGGGTGGGTGAACCTGTAGATGTGTTCTATCTCATGTTCTGTGTTTCTCTACTTTATCTAACACAAACAAACAAAAAATTATACATGAAGTAAAGTAGTGACTGGACTGAAAGGATGTGGGTGAATATTTTAATTCGATAAGATGTTAATAATTTAAGCTAAATGGCTTGACTTATGCTAAAAATGCCATTTAGTGTTAAGATAACTGTGGTCTCAGACCATTTCGCAAAATATTCTATACTGTTCTATTCTAATGATTTCTTTTGGCTTTTTCCCTCCCAGAGTCGCCACAGTGAATCCAATATGCATACTTAATTTGGCAGGAGTTTTTACATCGTATGCCCTTCCTGACACAACCCACTGGATGCTCACCCTGGGAATCGAACCCGGGTACCCTATGCACTAGCCTGGTGCCTTACCAATTGAGCTATTCTGTTCTATTCTATTCTGTTCTATTCTATTCTATTCTATTCTATTCTATTCTATTCTATTCTATTCTATTCTATTCTATTCTATTCTATTCCTTTCTGTTCCATTCTATTTATTCTATTCATAGACTAAAAGTTTCAGTGAACATTAAGTCTCACGGTCAACGTATTTAGTTCCAGTTTGTTTAGAATTTTTTTTTAAATTGTCCAAAAACAAATGACATACAACACATATTTCTAGAAATATTTATTTAGATCGTGTTTGACATTGGAGGTTGTGCCTTCATGAATGTTCAGAATTGTACTGTTTTGCTGTTGTTTACTTCAGTTGCACACTATTTATTTTGTAGACATTGCAGGGTTACGGTTTTGGTGTACTTTCAAAATAACAAGGTGTACAAGGCGTAAACTTGTCAAATGCCACAGAGGGCCAAGACAAAGGCAACGGGCCCCAAATTGTGTGGCCCTAGTCTATAGTTTGAAACCAGCAGGTTACACGTGGACTCTTACTCTATGAGTGAATGTCTTGTCCAGTATTTAGTCATGTGATAGCAGGCCTAACAGCGTAGCGACAGTGTAGTTTCACTGCAGAAAATGCAATGTGACTGAAAAGAGCCCTGCGTGTATTGTGAGGCCTGCCCTTACTGAAGGCAAGATGGACAGGTTTTTAAAAGTCACACATGGCCCCTTGAACCAAAGAAAATCCTTTCTATTCAGCACTTCATTAAGGCTAGAAGATTTAAGTTTCCACAACTGAACAAAGCGGCAGAGATCCACTAAGTTCACCTTTGTTTGCCACATAGCTGGGGTTTATCATCCCCAGGTGACTGACTGAGAGCTCCTCTCTGTTCCGATTCCCTCCATGCTGCGATTCTCCCAGCGGAGCCAGGACAGGGAGGCAGCGGGGCCATGTGAATGCTGCTCAGTAAGGTAAGACTTGGCCGCCGGGCATCCGGAGAGAGGGCTCAGCTCCCTTTGTGGTGGATCCCTGACAGGTCGGGGCGATGCACACACCAACCCCTCCCATCCACTTTCACCTGTGATATTGTCCCAGGTTTGAGGGGTGGAGGAGGAGACACACGGATAGGCGGCGGGGCGGTAGAAGAGGCACTGAGATGTCCCCATAGGGCACGGCTTCTGTGTAGCTCGATATCCCAGCGGGCTTTGCCGGCCTCCAGAGAGAGGTTAAATGAAGCCAGGGCTGTCTGACGGACAAAGGCCGCAGGTCAGCACCCAGCCCTTTGATCCGTTCCTGCCCTCTTCAGACCACAGAGCCAGACCTTTTTGTTTCACCTTGCTTTTCTATCCCTAGGGCTAGCCCCTTTTTTCCTCTCAATCTGCCCCCGACAATGGAGTCACTTACAAAGCTCTGAGCACTGTATGGTCTGCCAGTCACCAGAGGGGAGAGGTTTCAAAGGGAAGGCAGTGGGGCTCAGTGTCTCCCAGGTCCCCAGTGAGGAGACAGATACTGAGTCTTTCAGTGTTCAGCGCAGGGCCACAACCCCACAGCTGCACCCAGCACTTTAGAGGCCGTATCCAACAAAGACGCGACCAGGGAAGTTCATTTAGAGGGGTAAACAGAGGAAAATGGAGGACGTTTGACTCTACCTCAGCACCTGATCAGAGAGGACCTGTCATTTGAACTTTCTACAGCATCACACCAGTGTTGAGTTTTAAATGGATTTTGATATGTGCAAGGCCAATATGCAGCACACTGAAAAATGTATTACATCCCCACTGTCCATTTGTAAATGAATCTTCCTCTACTTTAATAGTAGATTTCTATACAGAATTTTCCACAAAAATCCTTGTGCTCATCCCTATGCTTCCCTTTCTGCTCCTCCACAGAAGGAACAGTGGGCAAGACGAGCCATCCATGGAAATAGAGTTGAACAAAAGTCAGCAATGCTCAGACTCCAACACAAAGTTGATCTCATCACCTGTAGAGACATTGCATTGTAAAGTACTAAAACACAGTCAGTGACCCTAACCACTTCAGCTACTACTTCCATGTGGAAGAGAAAATAGTGACTTCCAAATTGAGACATATCCATTACTTGTGGAAACATACAATGGTCACATTTTACTCAGGGTTGATTAGAAAATACTGCAGTTGGAAGTATTAGATTATCATGGACAGACGGAGGGCACATTATTTAAATTTTTTTTTTTTCTTTACTAGTTTTAACTACCACAGAAAAGTTTACTCAGATATAGCCTTCAGTTCTGTGTTTTTATTTCATTTCTGTCTGATGGTCATTTGGGGGAGGGAAAGGATTTATCTTGGATCCGCACATGCTCTTCGGCAGATGTGGGGAAGATAGAGTAGTGCTAACATGTTTTGAATTTGTCTCCAGCGTGCTCCGCGGCCAAAACACTCAGGTGTAGCCCTGTTCGGAGACCACAGTCATATAAAAACCCAGAAGCAGTTGACATGTTGCCCCTCCTCTGCCTGTCCTGCTGTGCCTAAAAACCTTGAAGTGTCTGTATATCACTGCCAGAGATGAAAATGGCCAACTCTGCTGCCGAGCCAGGCCCCACAATCACTTGTCTTAGCTCCTGGTTTAGGTTTAGATTGTGATGGAATATTCCCTTTGTGAGTTTCGCCCATTTTATGATTGAGCTTTGGTGAGAGTCCAAAACGCAGGTAGGTTGAATATGATAGATAATGCAATCTAAACTACCTGAGGTCAAACATGAGACGTAACACTAAACCTGACAGATGTTTGCTTTCAAATGAAGATTAATTCCTGAATTTTGGCCTCAACACAAACCCCAACATCCATAACCTGTTACACAGATAGGGCACTGCTCGCACATTTGTGACATCTGCGTTTGTGGCGCAACAGCGTTCACTATCAAAATAGGCATAGGTGCATGTGCTCGTGTGTGGCAGGGGCCCTGAGCGAGGGCCACAGGGGCTGGAATGTAGAGGCTGCACTGGGGGCCTCTGTGGTGCTAATGGATTAACAGGCCAGCTTGGCATGCTAATGGAGATTGTCTGTGATGTAATGAGCTTCTAATTAGGTCACCTCTGAGCTTGACCCTCTTGTAATGAGGGGGGTAGAAGGGAGAGGAGGGGCAGGGACTGGTGATAGCACCCTGACCTGCAGGTGTGAACCGGCCTGGGCTGTAAACAGGGTTGGACATTCCTGGCATTCTCAGCACAGCATCCCCTCCCGAAACTCCCCTCCTCCTGCCTGCCAATAACCCTTCTCTAGCACTCTGGGTGGATACACACACAGAGAAACAATTGGAGCCACATTTCATGCTCCAAGGTGCTCCCCGGTTCGGCTCATAGAAAAAAAAAAGTATCCTCGGGTTCAGCTATTCTTTGATTGTCGGACAAAATTTTTCTTGATGATATCCCTTTCACATGGGGGTGCCGCGGCGTTGTGCTGTGACCTGGATTCAAATGCTAAAGGGATCTGCAGGAGGGGAACTATCTAATTAAAACTATAAGATTAGAATCTTCCAGCCTCATTGTGGTGTACCGTTCCCGTCTGGCTGGGATCGTCCTCAGTTCTTCAACTTCTTCCTTGAAGCTGTCACTTTCTGCTTCTCTGCCTTGGCACAAAGTGTTGCACTGATACTACCCCAAAGCCTTAGTAGCAGAACTAAACACCTTTTTATTACCACAGAGGAGAATATTTCCAATTCTGGCACCAGTGAAGAGGTAGAGAGACCAATCCATCTGCAATCATTGCAAGTGCCATGTGAAAGGATTCACAGCTACTGCCAGCACTTTAATGTATTTATTTTTTTGTTATGTACTGCATGATGAACTTAATTGGGTTTCACAGTGTGGTCTTGCATATGATGTTTATTTTTCTCATATTTTCTTATTGTTGAATGCAGCTAAATGAAAGTAGTTCATTACTGAACATTTGGTTTTATTTATGGTGAAGGGAGTATTTGATCTGTGAATATTTTTACTAGTTCAACAGGCAAAAAGGATTTTAAATCATTTTGCCCCCCATTTTCATTTGTAAATTACCACAGAGCCAATCATACTGCAGTATGTCAATAAATGTGATCATACCATACTATGTTGATGAATTTGGTCATACTTGAATTAAGAAGGATTATTGTTTAAAATAAGGAGACAACATTGATTGCATATGCAGAAATACAGTGGTTGCTCATGTTGCAAATTGTTAGAGCTCATTTCTATATTAATATTAATGAGTTCTTTCGGCTTAATAATAATTTTACTCAAAATAAACTGCAAATTCTGACCTAGAAAAGCAAAGACACATGTTCTAAAAACAAGGCCGATATTCTTGCACTGCCAAGATTTTTTTTCTATCAGCAAAAAAATACATCGTCAAAATAAATAAATTTCCCTATCTTGAAAATCACTTTTTGCAGTCTACAACTTGATTTAATATTCAGATATGTGAAGCCACTAACCAATGAAATCCAGCTGTCCTCTTTGAAAACCTGAAGAATTTCTGTTCATTCCCTTCAATAATAAATACATCACTATGGAGATGATCTGAACTCATTTTCATTTGTCATGACTTAATTTCCTCAGCGGTAATACAACATGTTACACACACTCAGCTTGCTCGCCAAGCAACATTAATACTAAATGAACCATGATGCAATGGTGTCTGTAAAATATAGACATCGTCCTATTACAATACTGTGTATTGTAGAGATTTCCAAGAAAACATTGCATACCAATCTGACTAACGGTCTTATAGCTTAAGTGCTTTGGTGCTACATCTGAGACTTCAACTAGTAGGAAAAACTCCACATGTGCTTATATTTAGAGCGACTTAAGAACTAATGGTGTTAAGATGGAGGTTTTGCTGTTCTCCGAGGGACAGATAGAATCAGAATAGCTCATCAGTCTTGCAGGATGGTGGGCAGTGTGAACAGAGCTGGAGGGGAACTGCCATGATGGATGGCCTATAGGAGCTTATCGCTGTGTTTGTACTGTAGAACTTATCAGATGCTGAGGGTCTTTTCGGTCACTTGTTTGGAGTCCAGGTTTGCCTCCAAGAAAAAGAAAAAGAGAAGAAAAAAGTATGTGTTGTTGTTGTTGTTGCTCATACTTTGTGGTGAGTGATTAATTTAAAATAAACCAATGATGACTTCAAGGAGGATGTGGACATTGCATGACTTAATGTCCAACTTAAGAAATTTGTGGCCGTTCTTAAAGTTGATGTGTGGATTGTTATTACTCAAGTAGCTCATTGAGCCCACGCAATCATACAGTATTAAAGGTCATGTCAGGGCTGGAGCACATTCCACTATACAGCGGGCTAAAACAGAAGCTTTCTGCCGTCCAAGGAACAGTAGTAGATAAGTCGATTTTTCTTAAATGTGATCATTTGCTTTCTTTAATCTGGTCCAACTATGTTTTTGTCAACTTGGCTGTGTGTTATTTCAGTTTGCGACAGAGCCTGTTATGATTTCCTCCACTGGACCTCTGAGGGCAGGGAGGTGCATGGACAGGAACCCCAGAGTAGTAAGTGGACGCTGTCTTTATCAGTCCCTTGTTCCCTCTCTTCTTTTAGTGGCCTAGACTCATTAAGCCATCTATAAATGGTCCGCTCTTAATGAGGAGGCTTTTATAGGGTTCTCCCTCGGCCTCCAGGGTATAATCAGACTAGAGTAGGAAGTCGTCTGTCTTGATCGCTTGCCCCTTTTCTCAGCGGTGGTCTGGCCAGGCCTCCGTCCACACACCAGTATATTCTCCAATCTTCCTCCATTCCAGTTTATCCCTCATTTCATTGCCCGTGTTCCACTTTCTTTGAGCTGCTGTCCCTCAATCTGCTCATTTCACAATATGATAAATATCAGCTGGAGTCCAAGCTGCTTGTGGCTCTTTTAATTGCCTCCTTCCTCCCCTTCGGCCTAGCCGGCTGCGGCCCATTTACGAGGCTCAGGCCCCGGACCCACCGGCTACTGCTCGTCCTTTCAAGGGTCTTCCTTCCCTCCTCAACCATGGTCTTCTATCTCCTGAGGCACAGAGAGCCATCTTGTCTCCGTTCTCCATTGTAATACCAATAGGACAGTACCATTACGTCAAGCTGGGAGAGATCAAGGAGGGACGATAATTATCTCCGCCAAGGAGGCTACGAAATCTCTCCTGTTGGTCTGTCAGCAGATATTACGCAACATCTACATTTCATGAAACTTGGCGGTTACATCCACCAAGTGGTACAGGCTGTGGTGAACACTGGAGACCTTAGGCGAATCCTGTTTAGACATGGTTTTAAAATGTGCTTTAAGTGAACTTCCACCATTGTGATGCGTTTCCAAGGTGTCCAGCTGATCACTTGTGTTCAGACCTCTAGCATTAAAGAATTTGCTCAGCAACAATTGCATATGTAAATGAGT
This sequence comes from Gymnapogon annona, assembly GCA_029814585.1. Classification (NCBI taxonomy): domain Eukaryota; kingdom Metazoa; phylum Chordata; class Actinopteri; order Kurtiformes; family Apogonidae; genus Gymnapogon; species Gymnapogon annona. The sequence continues at coordinate 13,832,541 of JAPTHA010000016.1, read as the reverse complement.
GTTGCCATCTTTGTTTTTGGTCTGCTTTGATGTTTAGATACACCTTTATTAGTCCCACACGGGGAATTTCATATTACAGCAGCACACACAAGACACACACAAGAGACTCTGCAAATAGTACAAGTTAACATAATATAGTTTCTGAAACTACCTTGACCTTCTGCATTTAGGAGATGTTTTCCAGTTAAACCCCTGTCTTTGATACAGTCTACATTAGCATTCTTGCTTCAAAGCACATGTAGACAAACCACAGGCTGTGTACAAAAATGGATGACCTCTTGGGGCTTTGTGCAGATATAGAAAACTGAAGCAAAATTATGCATGTATAGGAGTTGCTAGGTTGCCTGATCAAACGATTTGAAGCCATAGAGATGAAGAAACATGACATATGACCCATCACCTGACTCATTGTTTGTATCTGTACGCCACTGGACATTACAGCTCTCATTTGCGTATAACGGCTAACATGTACAATATTGTCTATGGTCAGTGAACAGGGGCAGCTTCAGATGTTTTGGTTCCACTTTTGGGGAGCTGTCATTGCGTCCATTTTTTATACAGTCAATGATTCTAATACATCCCAGAGCATCTCAGGAGGTAGTTTGAACAAATCAAATCAAACTTTATTTATATAGCACTTTTCATACAAAACAATGCAACTCAAAGTGCTTTACAATGTTAAAATGAAATCATTGACTGATCCAATTACAAAGAGTCTTGGTGGTATTTCAAACTTGCGTTTTGCACCATCTATTTGTGATCTGATCACATGGGATGCATTTTAAAACCTAGTGTTAAACATGATCTAATGAAGTAAAACTTAAAACTTTTAAACTAACAACTGACAAAAGGAGCCAAACAGACCAAAGTTTGTTGTTTAGTAACAGTATGAAACAACAGTTAACTGGTTGCCTTGACATTTCCTGCAACTATTTTCAGCATAATGTAAGTTTCTAGTTCAACTAAGTGACCATCAAACAGAAAAAAAAGATCTCATGATGAAGTTCAGCCATAATTTATACTGTAAAAAACAAGGACTAGTAAGATCAGAACCAGCTTCCTTCGCAAAAGCAGTCTGAAATGAAACTACTCCTTTGAGATTAATTTACTTTATATATTATCTCAACATTATGCCATTACTATGATTTACTTATCACAGTGTGAATCATGAGAAGCTAAGAATGTTATCTTTAAGTAATACTTTAAAATAAGACTAATGAACAAAAATTCGCCCCTTCAAAAAAGTCGTGAAATAAAGTAGGACAAGGTATGCCGGTCCTCAGCTCTAAGTGATCACTCTGACTCCGTTTAATAACTTTCTGTCAGCGTAGACATTTAACAGCCCCAGATCTCAACTATAAAGCTTCCGTTACATTTTCTCTCAATAAATTGCGCTTGTGCAGCTTTAAACTTGTGGCTGTGGTACTCACAGGACAACAGTGTTTACTCAGTTGCTTAAGTAGATAATGAAGATTCATTTAATGTGTTGCCTTTGGTGATTAAAAGTGTATTCATCAATGTCATGTCAGGCGGTGCTCGAATGAGGGTGAAAGCCTATCCCTGAACAGATGTTTACCACAAAGGTCAGAGAGCATACTGTGTTTACATCAGCGGCTTTAGGACGGACATGTTTAGAATTGGAAATGCTGCTGTAGGCAACGACTTTAATCAAATTACTTTTTTCCCTCCCTTCCTCCTTCTCTCCCCTTGCTTCTTATGCTACTCTTAAGAACTTTCTTTTTGTCTTACAAGATTCAAAACAGCCTAGCATCACTGAGCATATGTCACTTCCTACCTTAGGCTGAGCATGGCCTCTTCACTTCCTCTCTTATTCATTCCAGAGGAGGGCTCTGAAACGCTGCTCCATTCTGAGCTGCGATGAAGGCCTGGTCTCGGGCCTTGGGGCTCTCTAAAAGGCATGCAGTTTGTGATTTGGAATAAGATATGTAAATCTGCTCTAGCCTTTAGTATGTTTCTGAGAGAAAAGTTTCTCAGCAGCTGCTTTTTGTAACTGTGTCTAAAGTCATGCCTTTTAATTCTTGGCATGAGATACAAAGAGGGGCTGAGAGAAGAGAAGGGAGAGGCATGGCTTATGGGAAATGGAATGATAGCTCAGACCAAAACAAATTGTTTCTGGTTTCACTTGGGCCCGACCCTATTATCAGGCTGAGTGTCAGATCAGACAACTGCTGCAATAGAGACAGTCCAGATGGAAGAGGGAAAAGAAAAAAAAACAGACGACGATGCTTTGCACTTGCATGAGCGTTGTTTCACATTTCAGATTTTGAGAAAAAAAAGAAAAAAAATTGCATTCTGTCTCTGTGTGGGTGAACATGTGTTTGTGTGTGGGTAGCGTGAAGGGCCAGGAGGTGGAAGGTCAGGTCTAAGGCCATGGTTCTTGTCGGAGGAGGGGTTAGGCTGTTAACTTCGAGTTGTGGACTTGAGGGAAAAGTGAAATTCCCTCTCAGATCCTAATGATGTTTTCTTTTGGAGTGAAAAATCTAAACATGCCCATTGCTCAGTAATGTGACCCAATGTGGGGTCGCAGTCTGGTCACTTCAGGAAAGGCTTGTGTTTCAATTAGTGGAGCTTAAAACAACACGTTTGCAGGATGCCACTAATAACAGCGCGCACACAAAGACGAGAAAATTAGATTCTAGAGGACATCACGACGCAGATGAGTTAGAAACCATTAGTGGACAGAGATGCTGCACTGAGAGCTCTGTGTATGAAGTATGATTCATTTGCAGCTGTTCGTGCTCCATCTAATGAAAAATACCAGTTTAGGAGACCTTTTCTATTTTCATTGCTCTGATTGTAACGATACAAATGTTTGTCCTCGATAACCAGTGCTAACAAAAGGCTGTCGATGCTCTGAGTTATCCTTGCAACAAATGAAGTGTGTATGGAGGATGTGAAGTGTGTATTGGTGTCTGTTTAATGTAGGGAGCTGGTCATTTGTTGACATTAGATAAGTCCATTTATATATGACACATACACCACATGCACCGTTTTCTATATAGGAACCTGAAATTGTATTTTTTCTCTGGAAATACGACACATTTTCTTATAAACCGGGCCAGTCAGCGTCTACGACAGAGACAAAAATCCATGTAAGAACATCAGGGCCACAAGTTACAAGTTTAGACCTACAGTAACATAAACATACACAAACCTTACATAGTTAACCTTTGACCTGTTTAACCCTGGGTCATTTGTTTCTGGTCAGAATCATTTCAGTGTAGCACAAAATGATGGATTAGCTAATAAGATTAATCTCAAACAATGTTTATGGCAAAAGGCAAAATTATATCATAATTTAACCTATTTTTTCTTGTCTGTCTTTGGCTCGTTCTGTGAGTTTTATCAATAGAGAAATAATACTTGTGCTGTTGGATCTGCTACAAAGTTTGTGGAATTGGTCTTGAAATTCCCGATGACGCACACTGGTCTCTGACTGACTGCTTGTGTTTAGTATTTGTAGGTTGAAGGGCTTATATGTGACATATATTGTATAAATAAGTGTTATTCCACCTCACCATGGCAGCACAGATGTAAGAGGCGACGTTGACCACTGCAGTCAACACACTTTTGTTACACAACTTATAAACTTTTAGAACTTTTATTTAGAAAACAAGTCCTCTTATGCCTTCATTACTCAATTATTTTGCACAATAATTGGGATAGCGGGCCAAATTTGCATTGCACACCATTGTTCATAAGCGGTGACATCAACACTGACAATGGATTTATTCATTTCTGTTTCTGATGTATGATCTCACACATCTCAACATCCATTCACATTAGAAGAACTAAAAAAAAAAAAAAAAAACCCTCCTCATGTGGTATTTTTCAATGACGGCAGATGAATTCTACTTTACAGACAGGCCACGAAAAATGCAACAGTGCTGGTTTCCAAGTTCAGCGTCTGACACTTCATTCCAGTTTGTCTGGTGTGGGTGAAAAAAGTAGCTGTGTTTACGGGGATGGGTGGGGCACACAAGCAATAAGTCAGCAGCCGCCAGCCAATGATGAAAATTTATAGCATTTTCATTGGGTGGTGAGCGGCTGTGTGGGATCTCTGTCCAACGAACCCCTGTGGTTGTAATTAAGTGATACTTAAGCAAGGATAGGAACCACTTGAGATTTTTTTCTCCCTTTCCTCTGTCTCACTCTGTGCCCCTCCCCTCTCCTGTTTTACTCCTGTAATTGCATCATTGCAGCGTGATGCCTTCGCCTTCTCCTGGGTTCTCTAGTGACACCTCTGACTCACGGTGATACCTACGTGGTGTTATTATGGCTACCGAGCGGAGCGTTTGGGTGAGGCCCGCTCTTTGTTGTTGACAGGATAGCGGTGATTAACGTGCCTTCTTCTGACCCCGCTCCCATAGCATCCCCCCCCCACCCCAACACACACACACACACACACTCTCTCACACACACACTCAAACACACGTACATACACACACATTCTCATATACACACTCACAC
>JAPTHA010000016.1:13768983-13784627 GCA_029814585.1 Gymnapogon annona | reverse complement strand
GGGTAGAGGGCGGCCAACGGGGATCCAGCAAAAGCCAAGGCCGGTTAGTGACTGCTGGGGCCTAATTGCAGCCCTGGGTCTGCGTCGGTTGCAAAATATGTCTGTCAGTCAGTTGAGAGTCTTGTGAAAACATTTTATGAGCTGCACATTTTGAATTGTCTTTTATTTAGAGCGCTCCAGATGCTTGTTAACGTGGTGTAAATCTTTTTTTTTTTTTTTAAATGATGGATTTATGCCTTTGAAAAGCAGTGTTTTGCGCGCCCCCCACCCCCCCTCCACAATACTTTTTTTTTTTTTTTTCAAAAATCACAACTGGTGAGAACGAGCCAACAAGCGCGATGACTGCAATGACTTTTTTTTTTTTTTTTCCCAAAGATGAAAGTTACTCCCTGTCTGTCTTACATCTTCTTTCATCATCATCGCACCACTTTGAGTGTGTGTCTGTTTTTGCCTGCAGCTTTGTCAGTGGCTGGTTACAGTTACAAGATGTTCTGTATGGTCAGTGTTTTTGAGTGCTATGAATCCCTGTAATCATGGGAGAGGCCCTCTCTGTACAATGAACGTTTGTTGTCAGAGATGTGCACACACACACACTCAGACATTCACACACACTTGCGCGCGCGCACACACACACACACACACACAAACACACACACGTTACCCCACCCCCCCACCCCATGGGTAATAGAGCTGATCATGTTCTGAACCCTCCTCTCTTTGCCACAGTTCTCACGAACATACAAGCGGTGGCACTCATGCGCACGAACAGACACAAACATACTCTCACGCACACGCCTTGCCACCGTTTAGCTCATGGGGACACACACACTCACACACACACACACACGGCACATCGGCCTCTCTCTTCTTCGCACACACTGGATCTAGTGTCATGACCGAGAAAGAGGGGGTCAAACGGAGGTCAGAGTCTAATACTGTTAGGGGAAAAAAAAAGATCCTTGATTGCGTGTACGGTGAGCCACGCAGGGGCCGAGATCACCACGCAGATACCGACGACCCAGACGGGTATGGTCTTTGGTAGGAAAAACCTGTACGTTATAGTACAGGCAGAGTTGATTTGCATCCTCCGTCTGTAGTCATGCTTGGGTTCTCTCCAGTGGAACAGGCTCCAAACCATGACCAAAGAGTTGTGGAGCTGAAATGTCTGTTGTGGGCTGATGTTGTTGTGGTCACTCTGTCAAAGAAGGGGAAAAAAAAGAAAAACATGCCATTTTATTAGTGATTCAGCTCTATTTAGTGCACTTGAATGGACGAATTGTCAGAGATGTGTTGCTTGTGCTGGTTAAATGTTACAGTTGAAAGGGGGGGGGGGCGGTGTTTCCCAGGTTTTTCACAACGCAATATACATTTATGGCAATATACATTAAGGTAAGCGTCACTGATCAGGCCTGTCTGCTTGAATATTAAGCAAAGTGGGAGACTTTGATCGTTGACAGTTTTAAGAGGCTTTTTTCCCCCCCTTTGTATAACTCAAAATTCGTTGTATCTTTTTGAAAATGTAATACAAGGCTCATTTTAGAATTTTTTTTGGGGGGGGGGCAGGGTTGAGCAATTTCAAAAACGACAGCTCTTCACTATTGTAACCACAACACCATTCAACGAAAACTCACTTCCTTGTGAACTGGTCTGTAATTGACACAATCACACAATTACAGTGGCTGGAAATGGCAAAAAATGGGGGAAAAACTTGTATTTGTGACCCAAAATGGAGGGCTTAATGTTGAGCATATAGGTCCAAGGGGCATATTTTAAAAACCAGACTACATATACAGACAAAGTACAGTCCATTTAAGCAAATCCTAAAATGTTCAGTGGATGGATAGGGACTCATAAACCTCAGCCCAAGATTTTTTTTTTGTTCTTCTCACCTCGTGGTGTGTTTGATGAGTTTAACCCTTGGAAATGTGATTAAATTGTAGGTAGAATATACCCTACAGGTATTGGAACACGATCACACCTTTTGATCTCGTGCTTCCATCAGCCTTCAAGGCTCGGCTCAAAAACACACTTCTTCTCGTCTGACTCTCGTTGCGGACTGGAAGCTGTCCTACTGATGACAGTGGTGCTAAAGAGCGCAAGGCCTGTCATCAGCGTCACTACAACCTGTGTGATCCCTCAAGTGCCGAGGGGGGTTACCAAAAGATGAAGCAGCCCCCCCACCCCTCTTTTGAGACGTTGAAGTTCCTTGTCTGAAATGGATGACCTCAGGTTGCTCAGAGGGATGAAGGTTGAGCGAATTCACTTGGAGACAAGTTCCTGTTAAGCAAACAACCCAGTTGTTTTGGATATACATTTTAACACTCGTGATCAAAGTGGTGTTATCAGCTCTGTGGTGTGTGTGTGTGTGTGTGAGAGAACATTTTTTTTCCCCTAGCTGCAGTTAACACAGAACTAATGGTTTTTACTCTTTGATTTGGTGCTGGTTTCTATATTGATGTTGGGTTTATTGTGTCTGAGGCGAGTGCACTGCATTAGGGATCTGCTGTCTGTGTTGTGCCACATACCTTCTTACATTCCAGTTACAGTAAATAGCTAGCTTAACCCATGAGCCAAAATGATAAGCCTTAAAGAGACACTCTCTGACACATATACACAAGCTGACAGATATACACACATCCCCTCCACTACTCTTTTAAGTAAATAACAACCTCAAGTGTTTGTTCGGTGTACAATCCTCTGTGTCTTTTTTTAAAAAAAAAAAAATAATGCACTGTGTCTTTCAGGAACAGGGTCACTCCGACGTTCTCCTGCAGCCTCCCAACGCCACCTAATATTTCCTGGAAGAACGTGTCCATTGCCCGCTCCCAACAAACATGGACTGTTTTCCCATGCTTTATTTTCTGTCGGTAAGTAAATAGACGGCGGCGTTTCGATTTGTGACACATGGCAGCATCTTGCTAATTTTTTTTTCTCCCCTCCCTCTCCTCCCCCTGACAGTCACTGATTTATGCAGCATTCATGCAGATTTGAGCCTGAAGCCTCTGTAGTGGGTCGGCTGAAGCACTTGTACGTCAGTGTTCTTTGCAGGAGGGACCAGACTGAGTTGAAAAAATTTGCTCTGACCCCAGGGCTGCGTCCTTTATTTGTGTAATCATAGTAGAGAGGGGAGGAAGGAAGGGAGGGAATGAGGGGGAGGACAGGAATGGTCCTTAGATTCCATTCAGAAAAGTCAGGTACTTGAAGCAGCTGTTTACCTTAAGAGGATGTCGCCATAGATGGAACTACAAGTGGTCAGGTACTGCTATCATGTCATAAACGAGCCACGCTGAGCTATTGCAACCAATTAGAGCGTGTCTTTATTCTGGACGTTGAGAGAACACAACTGGAAAAAGGTCAAATGCAGACCTGTCTTCATTGAGCTCAACTCCAGGAAGTTTTGATTGAAATTTCAGAAAACAAAGCATGACTTTTTTTTTTTTTTTTTTGCTCTTCCCCGTCACTGTTGTTGTAATGTTTTATTCCTTTTATACCAGGGGTGTCAAACATGCGGCCCGGGGGCCAAACACGGCCTGCCGAAGGCGCCAATCTGGCCCGTGCGGTGGATTTGTGAAATTCCAAACTTACATATAAGATATTTGCAAAAATATATATTTCAGGTTCCTCGTACAGAATGGGAAAAATACGATCATAATAACCTACAAATACTCACAACTTCCAGTTAAATGTTTTGTGTACTTGTAGATCCGCTCGTCTGTAAGTTAGAATGTACATGTATAAATGATACACTGAGATATTTAAAATTACACTTATTTTTCTTGAGAGTTTTGAGCTTGTTGCTGTTATTCACATTGTTTTAAAGGACAGTTTGTAGATTTTTATCACAAACATTTTTATCATCTATTGAAAGTTTGGAGTTGATAATATTGATGTAATTGTGTTATTATTGGACTGGTCCGGCCCACTTCAGACCAGACTGAGCTGAATTTGACCCCTGAACTAAAAGAAGTTTGACGCCCCTGTTTTATGCCGTCTGCTGCTCCCTTCAGAGACATCATGATTCCTGGTAATCGAATGCTGATGGTCATTTTAATATGCCAAGTCCTGCTGGGAGAAAGCAACCATGCCAGTCTGATACCTGAAGAAGGGAAAAAGAAGGTTCCGGGCCTACAGGGTCGTTCGGCCGCTCAGAGCCATGAACTGCTGCGCGACTTTGAGGCCACGCTGCTGCACATGTTCGGCCTCAAGAGGCGGCCGAGGCCCAGCCGATCGGCCACCATCCCTCGCTACCTGCTGGACCTGTATCGGCTGCAGTCGGGGGAGGCTGAGGAGGCCGGGGGGCATGACATTGCTTTCGAATACCCGGAGAGGTCGACCAGCCGAGCCAACACTGTGAGGGGCTTCCACCATGAAGGTACAGAAAAGTAAAGTAGAAATCATGCAGTTACTTGAATATTTCAGTATCTATGCTGTTTACAAAGTATTTAAGTGCCTCAGTCGTGTAGTAGGTTTGCACAATATAAGAAGAATCTACTGCGGGTCAAATATTTCTCATAAAATATGATGTCTCAAAAATAAACCAGTTAATTTTGCAGTTTCCACTAAACCGGCACTTATTAATTTGAGATTGGATGATGATATTCTGGGACCAAATGTTTGTATGTTGTTAATTTGATACAGGGGTTATGACGTCAGCCACTGTCTGGTTTGTTTTTAACGTCTTTTTGTAACGATCTTGCAAGATATTTAGTCTCTGCCACTAAATATCTACAATTGTTCGTAACACTGTAAGTGTATGAAATAAAATTATAATTTGGGAGTTTGGATATAGTAATTGGACTTGTGCTTCAAAACCATACATGTGGTTTTGGTTTTAGAATATCCTTTTGCAGCAAGAAAAGGTGAAATATCATAAACTTTCATCGCTCAATTTCTGCCATAAACTAAAAGCCAGTGGAAAAATACAAATGGACTCGTCTCGATTAAACCGGGACATTGTTCAACCTCTGGGTCTGACCTAGAGAGATATGTCGTCCTCGCTGCGCTCTATTGGCATCATCCAGTCGAAAAGAAGCCCATAGACGGAAACAATGCACAAAAGTGTGACACAGCAATCAGTGCGGTTTGCCAATGGCACGTCAGTAGTTGCAGTAGTAATGAATTTCATTTTGCATGGGTGAGGACTGCTAAAAACATTTGCTACATCCCTTGAAACACGATTGTAAGACCGCTCCACCCATCTCACCATAACCAAGGAATCTAGGGATGTGGTCACCAAATGCTGTCGAAAGAGGGGCAAAAAAAAAAAGAAAAAACTGCTAGACAAGCTCTCAAGAGCCTCATTTGACAAAAACCCTGCGTGTTTGGTTAGCAGCTGAAGGAAAAGCATACCTTCATATTACTGACTTACACTTCTCACCCCACCCAACGTCGCTTAAAAAAAGCCATCGTCTCCTTGGCCTGCGACGGCGCTCCTTTTCGTCGTACGTCTCCCGGTTTTACATGGAGGGTTCTTTTTAGAAGGACCTTCCTCAACGTGCAATTATCTTTAATTCTACTCTGCAGCCTTCTAAATAAAGCCCCCACTGCCAACAATGTGGGTGCACGGAGCAGACGATGCAGCAGCTCTCTGGAGACATGGAAAAAAACAGTCTCAGAGGCCGGTGCGATGGAGGGACTGGGGGAGCAACGAAGGGCATTTCGCTTCGAATATGAACGGTAGAAAATCCTGTTAGCCTTTAAATATTCAACCAAACCTATTTGACGGGTGTTTCTTTTTTATTCCCAAATTGGCATGGAGAGAAGGTCAGCTCCTCGAGTAAGGAAGCGATCGAGTGTCGTGGTGAACTGACAAAAGCGGGGAGCTTTAGGGCGAGAGAACATGTCCGCCCTCAAGGGGAGGAGTGAGGAGGGAGGGATGAGTCAGCCTTAATGTGCTTGTCAAACACACTGCTAGTGGCAGCATACACCAATACACACTCGGAACGGGTCAGAGTCCCAAGGGGAGTCTGGAAGAAAGAGATCCACCGCTGGAGGAGGAACTTCTGCCTGTGATGCAATCTGTGTGTGTGGATGTCTGTGCTCCACTCTTCAGGCATTTATCCTCCTTCTCCTTCGCTAAACTATGCTAATAACACGTTCCCAAGCCTTTTAAGTAGGAGAGCTCGCTTTCATGTGCGCACCATTGTGCCGTAGTGTGATTCAGTTGACTGATTTATTCAAAACACGGCGAGGCACTTTGCAGACCGTAACAGATGGACAGTTAAGTGAGGAGAAATGTTGCGAGGGTAAATCATGAAGCCATCCATCTTGTATTTAAACAAAAAAAAAAAAAGCAGGTCATGTTTTCAAAGGCAGGTAAAGTCTCCTCGGCTTTCATTTATTCCAACTGCCATTTGTGCTTGAAAGTCCAAAGCCGGCGGTGGGAGGCTTTGCGAGACGGCATTAGCGCGCACATTGGAAATCCTGAACAAACCTCTGAGAATTTAAAAACACACAATTCCCTCCTAAGACCCCCTTGTTCCCCACGGGCTTCAGATAAATGAGATTCTACTGTACTGTCTGACTCCTTAATGATTATTCATGATGAAAATGATAAATGTCTTAAGTGAACAAACTGCGGAGCTAATCAAAAACACAGCAGGTTTTAATAATGAGAACCACCTGGGTAAGATTAGGGCCTGGGTGTGAAATAACAGGGCTGGATTGAGCAGGAAAATAGTAGACACAACATTCCTTTCCCCAACAATGGTGATCTTGCCAGAAATCTGCAGACTGAGCGTGGACCAGGGAGCCTCCACTGTGTTTATACTGTAGCTGTGGTACGTTAATCACCACTCTCCTTGTAATGCGTGTTTCAGCAAAGGGCCGTGAAAAAAGTCAATGAGAGAAGTGCGGCATAATCCTTTATAGATAGATAAGGAGGTGTGGATGGTGTGTATCTGTATTCCTCAATACCCCAAAGGCTTTGAGAAATGTCCAGCCGCTGTACAATGGACTGCATCCATTAAGCCGCGTTACACTGTGTGTTTATGTGGTTTGGGCATTTAAAGGCGACAAGGTGTCTGTCTTCATGAAAAGTTCAGTATTGGTGTATTTGTGAAGGATGGATGGCACCCAATATGTATCCAGAGGCATTTTACGCTGAGGCTGTGCTTTATCCTCATGGTACATGAAAGTAGAACATATCCCGTCTCTCATCAGAATCAGAATTCCTTTATTATCCCGGGAAAGAGATGATTTTTTTGAAGCATACATGCATCGACCAATATATATTATATAGGGTTATATTATTAACCCTAATCCTGGGTCAATGTGATAGACTTGGGGTTACATTTGTGTGTTACATTGAATTGATTCAGTTTTTGTTTGTAAACACACAAACCAGAAAATCATTGCTATTTAAAGTGAGGGTTAAAAGAATTGGTCTTTACACAATTCTTTTAACCCCAAAAGTTACCATTGCATTGCCATGAAACACCCGACAAATTTTTTTGTTTTGAAATTTTCAGAGCACATGGAGAGGGTACACGAGCTGGACCACGGAGAGACCACGCCCCTTCGCTTCCTGTTCAACCTCAGCAGCATTCCAGAGGACGAGCTGCTGTCTTCTGCCGAACTGCGGCTGTACCGTCAGCAGATAGATGAGGCCCTCGGCGGCGACCCGGGCCTTCACCGGATAAACGTGTACGAGGTCCTGAAACCCCCGCGGCCCGGGCAGCAGCTGATCACGCAGCTCCTGGATACGCGTCTGGTGCGCCACAACACGTCTCGCTGGGAGAGCTTTGATGTCAGCCCGGCCGTGCTGCGCTGGACGCGCGAGCGCCTCCCCAACTACGGGTTGGCGGTGGAGGTTCTGCAATTCAACCAAGCACCGCGTCATCAGGGCAAACACGTTCGCATCAGTCGCTCGCTTCACCAGGACCCCAGCGAGGACTGGGAGCAGCTACGGCCCCTCCTGGTCACCTTTGGCCACGATGGGAAGGGTCACCCTCTGACCCGCCGGACCAAGCGCAGCCCCAAGCAACGGGGCCGCAAGCGCAACCGCAACTGCCGGCGCCACGCACTGTATGTGGACTTCAGCGACGTAGGCTGGAATGACTGGATAGTGGCCCCCCCGGGTTACCAGGCCTATTACTGCCACGGGGAATGTCCCTTCCCTCTGGCCGATCACCTGAACTCCACCAACCACGCCATTGTGCAGACGCTGGTGAACTCCGTCAACAACAACATTCCTAAGGCGTGCTGCGTGCCAACAGAGCTCAGCGCCATCTCTATGCTCTACCTAGACGAACACGACAAGGTGGTCCTAAAAAACTACCAGGAAATGGTAGTGGAGGGCTGCGGCTGCCGCTAACACACACACACACACACACACACCAAAAAACACTAACCTGGACTCGGACTAGTGACTTGGGGGGGAAAAAAAGGAAAAAAAAAGAAGAAAAAAAACAAGAAAACAAAAAAAACCAAGAAGTAACCTGGACGCTAAAAACGCATCAGAAGGTCTTTACTCCCAAAAATGTTCACTTGGACCCTTATTTATAACTTTTATGTTGAGGTGTATGTTTGTCTCACTTTTGTTTGTTTCTTTGACAATATGATCATATATTTTGACAAAATATATATATTTATATCTACATATTAAAAATAAATTGAGTCCTTATTTTAAACATAAAAAGCTGTACAACTTTTCATAATGTACATTAGATTGTATAAGTTTTTTTTTTTATTGAGAAAATAGTAAAAACAATCTAAAAACTTTATTTACTGGTAATATTTATTGCTTTCATATTCTATACATTTTGGAGAAAACTAAGTGTGATTGCTTCCAGTAATACATTCGATGACATCAATCACGATCATACACAGATGGGTGTATGGTGTATGATGGGTGGTTTTAAAAAGGCCCTTAAATGAGCTCAGTAACTTTTTGTAAAAGAACAAATAATCAGTAATAATAAATAGTAGCTATTTTTCTTTTTTTTTTTTTCCACAAGAAATTGGATTTTACTGAGGGTTTGGTGGGTGGGTTGGGGTTTTAAATGATCAATATTTCATCTGTTCTAATGAATATTTTAAAGGCTGATTTGGGCCTTGGGTGAGTTTTATACAGGACGTATCATGAATGGAGGTGAAACATTCTCAAGAAATATCAGCCGTGGTACGAGGTCTTCAACATCTTAATAAGCATAAGTGAAGGATGAAGACTCAAACTTCTTTGTTTTTCAGCTCTTATCTAAAACGAAATAAAACCAAAAGACAAGTGTGTGCTGACCTCATAATGATCGTTGCAATATCCATTTATGTTGCAATGATTATTATTTACTATCATCTCCCAGAGTGACTCATCCTAACTGGTGTGAATGTGTTCGCATCAGTTCTTAGTTCAACTGGAGGAATGTTCTGTCCCCGTAATAAAAAGGTTGATTTTCTGTCTTTAGACCAGTTTTGAGTTCTTCACAGAAGCTCAGCTAGTGGACGTTATCTCCCTGCGGTGTTGCATTTACTCTTTTCTCTGACGGTGCTTCTTCCAGCGGTGGTTTGCCATTTCAAAGATGGGAGGCCTTTGGGCCTTATTGTTCTCAAATTACACTTTTATGTCAATTAGGCTCGCAATGTGGTGGTTGGACACTCGCTAATTCATTTGCAGACAGGGGCGGGCTGTGGAGCCTGACTGTGGGAGAGTGATTCTATTGTTCTTGACGTCCCCACATCGGGGGCACGACTGTGGCCGATGCGTCCTGCCTCCTGATGCAAGGCGGCTGAGTCCTCAGAAGAATCAAAGGTTAGACGCTCTGTCTCCTGCCTTTGTCTGCGGCGGCTCATGCCGGCAGAGCAAAGACGCCTGTCTCCAACCTGTGCCCCGTCACACAATAGACTTCTACATCACTTATTTACAAGCTGACGGCTGCCCCAAATTATATGATAATGTTTGGAGAGAGTGACTCCTTTGAACTACCGGGGGACGTTGGCTGTGCATTGTTTCCCAGAGTGGCCCGTACACCCTCATGTCTACAGGATGGGCTTGAATTTATTTATTTAATCTGAAGAATGACCTCAGATGGCATTGGAAAAAAAAGTGGAGCCCTTAGATTAACATTTATTCCTGCATCATTTTTTCTCCCTGTTGTTATTATTATTTAAGATAAAGTATTAAATTATTGATCCCACTGTACGGGAATTGTTTACAAATGAGCAAAAATACAAAGTAGAAAGTGCAAAAAAAAACTACCAGGACTTTTAAAAGGAGAATATAAGAATGCTATTTAAAAAAAAAAAAAACAGGCTGGCATTAGATATTTTCACCATTTTTAAGAGCACACTGCAAATTTTAAATATATAAAAAAAAAAAACTAAACAAGAACAAAAAAACCAGCCAGTTTCTCAGAGGTTTATCTTTACCTATTGAGTCAAATAATCTTGTCAAGCATGTTGTTTATTAGACGAGTAATCTGATTTGAAAGAAATGCATCTGAAGTCCTCGACAATTCCAGTTAATATTAAGCTGGACGGTTCCAGTAAAAGGTTAAAATTGCGGTTGTATAAATAATCCTGACAAAGAAGCGCTGTTCTCCGTATTTTAAGACTGAAACCACTCACGCAACTCCTCTGTTTCACAATATCCTGTCTGTTTGAAAATATGTCGGCTTTTGTGGCTGGTCTTCAATTAGTCGTTTTAATAAGTCTCGCTGAGTAAGATGCTCATAGCCCACTGAAGAAGAGTTTGCTTTTTGCAAGATATTTCGGCCAACTTTCCAAAAATGTGGCTGCTTTCTAGTTGTACTGTTGTTGGGGTGCATGTGTGGAACCCTCGGGCCGTCCCGATGGCTGCTGGCCTTCTCTTTGATGCCTGCATATCAGCAAAGCCTTGACAAAAAGAGAGAGAGAGAGAGGGAGAGAAGCAAAGAGGGAGAAGATGAGATGGAGCGGCCGAAGACAGAGAAGACGGGGATGAAGGTGGGAGGTATATGTATTAGTGCTCCGAAAAGACTGGCTTTATTTTCTTTCTTTTTCTGCAGCTTGAGAGAGAAATGAAAACTTTTCAACTGATGTCTCCCGTGGAGTTGAGATAACGTCAGACTGTTGTGGCAACTGTCTGTTCATTATCCCACTGCAGTGCACAAAGAGAGGGACGTGTGTGTGTGTGTGTGTGTGTGTGTGTGTGTGTGTGTGTGTGTGTAAGAACAGCATACACCCCAACACACACTTATTAAACCCAACAGCATCTACGATGAGTAAAAAAAAAAAGGTTTAAAAACTACTTTATTATTAAGTATTTATTTACAGATTTGAAGCGGTGAAGTCGAATTCATAGATAAGTGGTGAAAAAAAAATCAGGCTCTGAAAAGTAAAGTATGAAAGTGTGACCTTTTGAATTCATTCACTATTTCTGTACCAACAGTAACCGAAACTAATTTTTTTAACATAATGGAATATTTTCTGTGTTTATTCTGTGGCAATGGAGTATGATTGACGTTCAACTGCCAACATTCTGCTGTTAAATAATGACACCTGCTGGGATTATAGCTCTGAGTAACGTAACTCACTTTGCATTGTCTAAGCGTCGGGTCATAATCATCAACCGTGTGACGGTAAAGAAATGTAGGAAAATCGAAGAAATGGGTGTGTGTGTCAGTGTGTGTGAACGAGGGCAGAAAGTTGTGTGTGTGTGTCGGGGAGGGGGGGGGGTCAATTACAGAATGAGTCATTAAAAAACACATTGAGGGCTTTTGTCATTCCTATGTGACGTGCCACTCAGTCTCCTGGAAGAGCTTGTTCTCACGCACTTACAGGTGAGTTTTTATGCGGCTGCTCTATTGACGCTACTCGACTAATTGACCGGTAAACTCTTCAAAAAGCTTTTTATTTGGACGGTCTGCCATAAAAGCTAATGTTTATGGAGAGTAAACCTCCCCGCAGGAACAAAGGAAGATGATCCTTGCTCACCGTGTCTTGTGTGAGTGAGTGTGTATCCCCGTCACTGAAATCTGGCCTTTAAGTGGATGTTTCAGGGGCTACGTGTGTGTGTGTGTGTGTGTGAGAGGAGGGTTTTCGGGTAAATCACATGACTGTAGTTCTCATAATAGCCTATAATTGGTAAAGTGTACACATGGAAGTTACTGAGGATGACCTTATTTTAGATGAACCTTTAACTGCAGAGTGTGAATATAATCGTTCATACTTAAACAGTTCAACGATGAACATCTTTATACCATGTTCTACTGCCTCTCAGCAGCTATACTTCCTGTTCAGATTAGATTTGCATTCCCCTTTTATATTCAGAGAAAACAAGTCATTTCTGAATGTGCCTTGTAAAATTTGAGGCGTTAATATACTTTAAGAATCCAAATTCAAAACAATGACAGGATGCTTTGACTTTGCACTCAAGTACATTTTACTGCCAAAAATTTACAGCAGGGTGTCAACATGAGGCCGTGGACTAAAAAACACAAATATACACATAAAACACTGACAGGCCAGGGTGTCATTGGGTCTTAAATGGAATATGAATGCGATATATTCCAGTTCCAAATGCCAGTTACTAAATATTGAGTGTCCTTGTAGATCCACTCTGATCTGTAAGGTGTAAACGGGTTCAGTTATGTTCTTATTTGACTGATCCAATTGGCCAATTAGTATTGAAACTAAAATAAGTTTGGCACTACTGCTTTAAATCAACATTTAAGTCAGTTTTTACAATGAACTTTTACTTGTACTGCAATATTTTCACACCGTCCAGTCAATCGGACTGAATACTTCTCCCTAACCCTATAACCTTTACATGTCTGTCAGACAATTGATAACAATACGAGTGTTTTTTTAATTTTTTTTTTTTTATATTGTCCAATGTATGAAATATCTTTTAATGACAATTTACTCTGTTAGAATAACCATCTCCTAGGAAAACAAATCATTTTTTCCGCTGGATGACATTTAGAACCAGCTTTCTCATCTTCTAGTGTTTTCTTTAACCTCTTCCTTTTACCATACCTTGAGAAAAATTGTGTGTCATTTGTTTCATTTAACCCTGACTTGGGTTTTGCTTCCAGTCCACCTACTTTCACAGGCATAAACTGTCAGAGAAAGCGATCATTTCAGCTCTTTTTTGTATTTGGCTTTTGACCAGACGTACGCTTTATGCATCTCACAATAACATAAATCACAACTGTAAATGTACACGGAGCCCGACATGGACACTGCATTAGAGGATGGGGCTGTGGAGGTCAGAGAAACTATGCTTAATGTCTGGATTTTAAATTTTATTCCAAGTCAAAGCTCTGTTCCGAGTCCCTTGCGGAGTACTTGAGTTCTTCAAGCTTGAGATGTGCCATAACACTTTCCACCCGTTTACTGAGTAACTGTGGCCTGACGGAGGAAACTCAGCTTGAACAATGTTGAATTTGCTGTTTTGGAACCCATGGGGTTCCCTCACGGTTCTTTTGTTGCATCTGTTTTTTCCCTGTGATGCGAGACATCCCAGATGCAACACACCTGAGTTCAGCTCATGAATCAGACCGACATCATTCCTCCCGTTTCTCTCGGTGGGCTGACATTACTCATTTGTTTTGTCGTTTTATTTTTGCGTTTCACCTACACACACTCACCGTGTCGGCAGATGTTGCATACGTACTAATGCACTGACACACACATTATGAAGAAGTCCCTTTGATTTAAGAAAATAAAACATTTTAGGATAAATGCACAGACTCCCCTTGTTCTGTCACACACACACACACACACACACACACACACACACACACACACACACACACACAAAAGGCCTGTTCACAATAAAGCAATAACACACCAGTCTGACTTATACTCTGTTGTGCAACTTGTAATGCATTACAGGTTACTTGTTGCTGTTATTTAAAAAAAGTCATTTCTTATCTTAGGACATCACTGTCTCATAATTGTAAGGCGCTGCATGACTCCTGTGGTACTTTTGACTTACATACAGAAACTTGTTGGAGTAAAAAAAACAAAAAAACAAATTAAATCACATGAAAATGTTGTAGACCCGCTGTTATCTGTAAATTCCAATGCACACATGTAAAGGATAAACTGAGGTGAAATATGGCAAAAAATAATTTTTCTTAAGTCATCTCAGGTTGTTTATGTTTGTCACATTTTTGTAATGAATATGTTGAACATTTTCATAATGCAATTGGACATTTTTCACTGCCAATAATTGATATAATATTGGGTAATAATTTATTTAATAAAACACCTGAGTCCGTGTTTGACACACAGTAACCATAGTGTTATATTAACCAGCTGCATATGTCGAGGTCATCAGAATAGAATACATTAAAATAGAATACAACTTTATTGACTCGAGTTTAACGATCAGATAAACTGCATTCTGGCTTTTCAAATACCTACAGATGAATTGCAACTATAAGTGTTGTTTGGATTAAGGTAACCCGAGGCGGCCGCAGCCACCATGTCTTCTTGTCCAGTGTTAGGTGAGTCGGTAATGGCCGGGTCATGCTATGCGAGTGCTGCCGTCCCCAAACTGGAAAGGGTTTGTTGACGCTCTTTCTGTCCTTTCTCTTTGGTAAAGAATCAGGAGGGGCTCCTGCGATGAAAGCTTATGTCAATGCTGCTTGAGGTCAGGGACTCTCGTTTCACTCTCCCCCTCATACTTCCACACACAGACATATGCAGACACACACACACACACACACGCACACACACACGCATTCTTTCTTATGTTCCTTTTCAGGGTATATCATTTTTACATGAACACGCATTCAGCCACATACGCAGGTCTGAAACCTTAGACGCCTTTCCCGCTGTCCATCTGTATGGGGTTATCTGTGTGACACCCCCTCTCACCCCTGTCTGTGACTCATCTCCACTCATCACACACACCTCTGCACAGGCACATGGAAGCCTCGATGCTCCAGCGTGCATTTAAGAGGATAAGGCTGTCATCGACGGAACACTTTGACCCCGAGGTCACAGGAACGGAACGCACACACACACAGACACACACACACACACGCATACACACACACACACACACACACACACACATGCATACACACCAACACACAGGCTGCGTACGGTGCTTGTAACAGTATAAGAGAATGAGTCAGAGTAGGGTCAGACACAGGTGACTTTCCAAAATAAAAGCTCTTGTTAGTGGTTGGGTGGTCAAATTACATATCATTTACGCCAATGAATGCAACAATAGTCATAGTGCGCAGGTGATTAATAGTAAGGAAAAGTATGATACTGAAATCTATTAACACTTTTTTAGAACTTCATTTTAATCCTTGACTTGAGATGGAGTCCACAAGGTTAGTCTTAAGACGTCCATACCTCAGCAGAAAAAATTCAAGCTTCAGTATTTGCCATTTGGATATGTATGTGCTATGGTGGCGTTCAGGTTGTAAGGTCCATTTTCTCTGGCCTTACAACTGATTTCTAAACTCCATCCAATAGTTTTCTTGGCCGTCTCTGAAAGGAACCTGTGATAGAAGACTGTTTTCTTGTGGAAAATCCCTGTTCTGGATCCTGAGACTGTCCCCTTCTGTCCTTATGACTGTAACTGTTACTATAACGTGTGGTTAATGTCAATAATGCAAATGTATACACTACAGGCCAAAGGTTTGGACACACCTTCTCATTCAATGCGTTTTCTTTATTTTCATGACTATTTCCATTGTAGATTC
>JAPTHA010000016.1:13677251-13688935 GCA_029814585.1 Gymnapogon annona | reverse complement strand
ACCTCCACCCCTCTCTCCACACTCCACCCTCTCGGCCCTTTCACCCTTCCTCTCCCCTGCCACTACCCATCCCTTCACACATTCTCTCCTCCCCGCCACCCCCTCCTCACCTCCTTACCACCTAGTGAGCACATTTCCTTACTCCCTCCTCGCCAACAAAGGAGAAAAAAAAGCTTTTACTCATTAGCGGATGACCCTTGCCCCTAGGCCACATTTTAAGAGGCTCTACTTGACTCCTGACATGGCCGTCAGCAATCAAAGCGTGTGCATTCAGTGAATATAGACCTGGAAACCGGGGGAAAGGCCACAGAGTATTGATGCAGGGCTGGATGTGTGTGTGACAGCGTTCTGACAGGAGACAGACAGGTTCACTAACTACTGCGCAACCTCTGCGGTGGTTCTTCTGTCCCCGGGGCCGGACCCTGCCGACGGTGGCCCCCCACGTCCCCACCCCCCTCCAAAAACCCCCGATGGAGATGGATCGCTCCTGGTCCTCATGTGGCTCATTTGCAGGAGCACCATTAGCTTTATCACCACAATGTGTGTGTTTACTGGTAGGAGAAGGGGAAGGGTTTGCACATAACGTGTCAGAGTTGGTGTGCTGATGCTTTTGTAATTGCTCGCAGGAGTTGGCTGCGGTGAGCTTGTTTAAGATTTGATGTGTTTGTGTTTCTAATTTCTTCGACAGGATGCAAGCACAAATAAGCTGTTTATCAAGTTCTTGCCCTTTTTCCTCCCACACACACACACTAACACACTGGTTCTGTTCGGTGCTAAAAAGTAAGTACCACTTGGCTCTAAAACTACCCGTATAAAGCATGTATTAATAGTTTATGATTAGGATATTAAACTCTTTGGAAATCATCAATCAGCTGCAGTTGTAACCTGGTGCTCGCCACGTTTCACGCACATTTTACATTCATTGTTAAAAGTTCTCTATGTGTGATTTCCCTGTACTTATGCAAAGTTTCTGTTGAACACTTCCATGTATTGAGATGGAACCGCCATCAATTGTTGATTAATGATCGATTACAGTCCTCTTCTCCATGCTGATTTTTTTTTTTTTTAAAAGGCAGAAAAGTAATGTCAGAATGAAGGACAGAGTATTAGTCATTCGTTACTATTGGCAAATGAAATGAGGCGAAGAGGGTGTTCCCAATCAAATTCCACTTCCAACCCTTCAAAGACTTGGACCCGTAGCCCTGTTTCCAGGACCAGAGCATGGATGCCCATGTATCATCAAAACATCAGTGTTTATTGACTGATTGCTATAAAGCTGTCTCTAATTTAAAACGTTGATGAGGTGGGAGGTAAAGCTTTAATGTCTCTGGAGTCCTGGGCCTCACTCTGGTGGTGTGATGATCAACGAATTGAACAAAGACATTTAGAAATTCTCCCAAATGTCTCCATCTTGCAGTTCTGTTTTGTTTTTGTGTTTTTACTTTGACCTCCATTTGACTGAACGTTAATTCCCTTTTTAAGCAATAATGACGTGCATATGAACATTCAAGTGCAGTGTTACTGTAAAGTGCCAAACGGTCTAATCTGAAATCTTTATTTTTTTAAATGACAGTTAACCTGAGGCTGAATCCTGCTCAGGTCAGTCTTTTAATGAGGAAGCTGACAGCATATTCCCTAAAGGCATGGTGCTGCTACTGTAGTAATAGCCCTTCATTGTTGACAGATTCATGCACACTTCTCGTTTGATGTGGCTCTCTCCTTCTGCTTCAGCCTAAGCTCCTCTGCCTTTGGAAAGTTTCCTCCCAAAGAAACTGAGCTTTTCAAAGGACAGCAACGGAGCAATTAAGGTACTCTTTAAGCTTGTTTTACTGTGTGGTAATGTGACATACCTCTGGGTGTCTCTGACACTAATATAGACATGTCTGACCCTAATATGGCAGCAAAGGACTGCTATTGTTGATGTTACATTTTAAAATGCAGTTTTTCTACAATAATAATAATAACAATAAAACTTTATTTCTATAGCACCTCACATTAAAGAATTGTAGCCCAGAGTACTTCACATCATTTAAAAATTTACAAAGATATTCATAGACTCCTTGAGAGTATGTGTTTTTAGTTTTCTGGTTGTGTATAGGTTTAGTAGAGGCTGATAAGTATCAAAAATTCGCTTTGTCTTTGAACAGTTAGTAGTCTTTGAAAATACATAAACTCATATGAACAGTAGGTTTTAATTTCGTGTATAACACAAAGAATATATCTGACTGTTTGAAAAAAAACTGCAAACAAGGCCACGGCACTAAAAGCCCAGTGATTTGTTCAATATTTTGTAACTCTATACGGTTAATGTGCTCTATACTCCAAAGAAGGAATGTTCTTTTCATGTGTAGGATCAGTCCGTTATGCTTATTGGCCTGTGTGAAATGCTACAAAAACAGTTGTGTTCAGCTTAAGGACACTACACACATGACTTCTCAGCAAAGCCTCTTTCTCTGCTGTGTATTATAGAGTTTTAAGGCCAATTTTTACATTGTCGTGTTTATTAAAGTCTCAGTGTTGTCGGTGATGCATTTCCTGTTTAGCAGCTTCCTAGCTTGTTGTGACAGCAAAAAAATAAGCAAGTTTGAAAGTTAAACGAAACCAGATTTTGCAGCAATACATTTGTTTTAAAGGTTTTTGTCCACTGTTATTATAACAGATATATGAAAAAAGTAGACCTCACCATCATGTCACCCTTTGTTTTTATGGTGGTAAAAGTAATAATATCATGGAGCTGTAGAAATGTAAAGATGGACCACGGGATCATTTATTAGACTGTCCAAATAAAACAAATACGTCACTATCAGGATTTACCCCATTTTTACAAGGCCACTTTTTTGTTGTTGCTGTATTTAATGTGTCTATCTCTACAGATCAACAACTTTGCAGGGTTTTACACTTGTTTGACTGAGCTATTTACTTACTTACTTTTTGCAACTGTGTGAGATACCACCAAGAGATGAGAACGACAGGTATAAGTTATGCAGGATGCTACAACCAACACAAAATCTCATAATATATGGATACAGCGGTGATGTATAATTATATTATACTTGATTCCCGTATATATAAGTATAATTATATTATATTAAGCATAATTATATTACACTTAATTATAGTTATATTATCTAACCAGAATTGTTCAAACCATGAAAGAAGAAAACAATTTCTTTGTTTTAAGCTGAGAAATAAAGTCGGACTTCTCCCGGCTTCAGGTGGCAGATGCTCAAGACCTGCACTGTGGGTCGAGGCTGGAGCTCAGGGTCCAGATCTGGCCCTGACGGGAGCGATGCTGAAGGGAGGTTTGTGGCGGTGGTTCTGTCTGGGACCTGTCTTCACTAGTCCACTACCCACCTCTGTATTTGGACAGGGTTTGTTTCCAGCCCCTGTGCTGATGTTTAGTATGAAAGTCTACCCTACAAAATCCTCCGCACTGAGCAGCAGAAAGCGACATGTGGCCACCAGACCACTGCTTCTTCAAGACCCTTTTTTTTCTCCCCTCCCTCTCTTTGACTCCCTCCCCCTCACCCGCCCCCTCATCTACTCCTGCTGTTCCTCTGAAAACATTGTGTCCCATGACATGAGCAAACATGTTTGGCCATCTTTCCTGTGAACCTGTAGAATGGCAGCCCCTCCCCCCCCCCCCTTTGCAAAACCCATAAGACATCCCGAGCAGCTCTCGGCACAGATCCGAAGTGGAGAGACAACAAACCTTGAAGTTAGCTTTCTGTGACCTTTTCAAAGTATTTTAATGGCCCTATCTCCCCCACTATTGAAATATTTGGCGTGGCAGGGTAATTTTATCTGTGTGGAGTTGAAAACGGCTAATCCTGCTTGAATAGGCTACCCTCTAGTGTTTAAAGCCATTACGGCCCACGTCGAGACTTTGGAATTCTCCGTTTCACGTGGATTGATCATAGCTCAGTTAGGGCCACGTTTCACACCAGTGCCAGAGTCAGTATCAGAAATGGCCGCTCCACCATTAAAACGAGACACTGGATGAAGAAAATTGCAAAAGACAACACAAATGGACTAGTGTTACTTATCAGAGTTTAGACATAATGGCTTTAAAATTAGATTAGCGTTCTCCGGAGGCAGATGGAGACAAATAGCTGAGTCTAGATGCACCACTTCTTGGACGTAGATTCCTAATTAGGAGGTCACGTTTGCCAGAGTCCAATCAGCCAACGCGCCCCCAACCCCACCCCCACCCACCTCTGTCATCTTCCAACAAGATGAAAAAGTGTTTGCCAGATGATTGCTCTCCAAACACAGCTATTTACTCATATCCAAAATAGCAGGCTTGCCGGGACTGAGAAACTATTGTGGATGCATTTCACCCTCTCCCTTCAGCACCAGCATTAGTGCAGAGTAGTCAGAACTTTAATATCACATGCACAGCATATAGTCATCCAAAATAAGTCAAAGACATGTTTCCAGTTGCATTTTTCTGCTAGTTGTACTTATAACATTGAACCTGAATCTGAATGGAGTGTGCTATTGTAGTCCGGACCGGATAAAGCAATACTGGGTCGAGACAAACCAGAGTGTATTAAAACAAAACCAAGACTTTCAGAGATCGAGTCTAAGTCTAGACCAAGACACACAACAGTTAAATGCTTCATACATTACAGACTGATGTGGTGTACGACGGTACAGTGGTGTTTACCCACTAAATGTGTGTGTTTTCTCTCAATTATACACAATATACTGTTATTAATGTGCATAAAACTGTTTCATGTCTCCTTAACAATAACTTCACTTCCCTCTTAATTCAAAGATATTCCTTTAGGTCACTGGTTAAAATGGTATATAATTTCTGAAAAAAGATGCGTCATTGTAAGTAAAAGAAAAGTTTATGGCCACAAAAAAGATACAAACAAAGAAATAAGACAGTATAGCAGCAGATAAAATATGAAAGTGTTCTATAATAAAGTTTTATCCCCTGACCACACACTTTGAACCTCGCTTAAAGGAAGAAAAAAAAACATAATTTTCACTAAATTGATGTTTTTACTGTGCTTTTTAAGGACACAATGGTCTGGCGGACCTTATTCATGTGGTGCAGAATTTCTGAGAATAAGAGAAAAACATTAGTCAGAATAGAAACCGAAGGAAGGCGGCAAAAGAAGGTTCCATGTTCCTGTTGCTCATCATGACAAACCTACAAAGGAAAGTTCTGCTCTATAGAGCGCCATAGTTTGTTTGGTTTTCATGTCTGCAAAAACTTTTTCTCAAGCTCAGTTCCAGTCACATCAGACAGCTGTTTGTGGAAGCCTTTGATAAATAAACGATACTTTACATTCCCATCATTAAACCTTAACGCAGTAGGCTGGTGAAGGAAGAGAGGGGGATGTGAAGAGGAACATTTCTCAGTAGATGTGGCAACGAAAAATGAAAATAACGTGGCTTTAAGTAGCTATTTGCCTGTTAGGTGGGTACGTAGGTAAGGCTTTGCTAAATTGTCTTCCATAACATCATTATATGCTCTCTAGTGGCGTTGAAACTGTGGGTGCTGAGTTAAAGGTTCTACACAATTACCATGCAATAGTTCATTCAGCTGCATTATAGAGTGATTATACATGTTTTAAAGAACGCTAAAAGCCTGTAGCATTTTAATGCTGCTTTTTAAAAGAAATATTATATTTTCATTGGTCCAACAGATAAAAAAAAGAAGAAAAGCCTTTTCTCAGTTCAGTGAATGTCTTTCAGGTGTGATGAATACAAATGCAGACTGTCAGGACAGTTCTGCAGCAGCTATGTGGCCAGTCAGTGATGATGGTCATTTCTTTCGGGTTTTTCCCTTCCGGGGTCACCACAGTGAATCCAGTTCACTAATTTGATTTGGCAGGAGTTTTTACGTCGGATGCCCTTCCTGACACAACCCGCTGGACACTCATCCTGGGAATCAAACCCGGGTGTTCACAACTAGTTAAGTGGTTAATGTGGTTTATCATTATTCTGTTATAGCTGACAATGATTACACTGTGGTGCAGGGTCGGACTGGTTGTATGGAGTACCGGTCGATTTCTCAGTGGGTCGATCAATTTTCGGGCCAAATGGACAGACATTACTTTTTTGTGTGTGTGTGTGTGTGTGTGTTTGTTTTTTTGTATTTGTTTTTGTTTTGGGGGGGGCGTTACTAACTATAGTAACTCTGCCGTCTTGGAAAGACAGACTTGTCAAAGAGACAACTAACAAGCCAAACAGTTATTTAATCAAAGGCTTCAAAATACAAAAGTGATGGTTTTAAGTGATGGTATTAAGGACTTGTGTTGTTTAATAGCTCATACAATCTCTAATGATCTCTCAGAAACATCGACACTAAACACGTTGTAGAGAGGGGTTCATGAATTAGATCCTACTGATCACTTGCATGTACAGTATATACTGTATACAGTATTTCAGGCCAGTGAGCGTATGCAGGCTGTTTACTTTGGTTACTCTCCCATGGATGCTGGAGGGTTGGGTCACACCATCCAGCCTCAGCACTCAAACCAGGTGGTGACAGCATTATTATAGCTAGCTCCCCAAAGGGTCATGCTCAGTCCGCTCTTGCATTATAAAAGCCCTGATGGTCAAGACTTGTGAGTAACAACTCCTTTCACCTGCTCCGCTCGCTGCAGAATCAGCAGGCTCCCATGGATGTGTGAGGTCCCAGTCCGACTCTTCATTTGTCTCCCTCACCGCTGATAGTGGAATATAGTAAATATTTGAGAGAGTTATTGCTGAGTTTGGATTAATTACATGCAGTCTTGAGTTTCTGCAATGCGTCCTTTGTTCCCGGAGAAGTCACACAACATTAACAAGCTGTCAAGCTGTGAACTGACATGGTTTGTCTCAGTGACTTGTTGTTAGTTTGCCTAACATTCTGCATGTGTGAATAAGTGTGTGTTAGCTGACCTCTGTGTAAGCATGCCGAGACTACACACACACACACACACACACACACACTTAACTCAGACGATTTTCATGTACCGGATGTGTTGTGTGAATGTGTGCAATATAGAACGAGGGCGAGAGAGGGGGACGGTGACAGTGAAACAGCACAAAGAGAAAGAAAGGGGGAGTAATGGAGCTTGACTAAACCAAGCGCTTGTACATAAATTGACATGTGCAATTAGGGAGATGTACACAGTCCCCCTGGTCTGTTTAAGATCTGGAATAGTTTCCTAACAGCTTCAAGATGCCCTGTTTTGGCTTTGGTTTCAAATCTAAATCGGGTTTGACCTTGTTGAATAATGGCTCTGGTGAAATTCCCCCTGTTCTTTTTGGCTGGAGTCCAATTCACCATACAACGATTATAAAAACACATAACAAGAACCAACTTCACTGGAACCAACGGTGAAAGAAAATCCAACGTAACATCACATTCCCAACATCAGGTTTCCAAAAGAGTCATTGTAGCTTAGGAGTGAAGTTCAGAGTTGAAGGGATGGAAGTCCGTGAGCGCAGCTGTCCCAGGTGATGGATAAGACGCAAGTCTGATGTCATTGGGTCATAAAACTCATCACTGGATCCAAACTTAGACTGAGACTTAGACTCAGACTTCCTTTATTGTCATTATACAGACCCACACAGTGGGTCTGACAAGTAGGTCAAGTAGGCATCATATAAGTGTCTGAGTTAATGCATACACACACCCACACACACGTATACCTACACACACATAGATATGCATATATATAAATACATACACAGAACTGAACACATGTAATACACACATAGACAGCTATGGTCAGTATTAATAGGTCCAGTAGGACGTGGTCCTGGTCCAAGTCCAGGTCCAGGTAAAGTATAAATAGTATAAGTATAAATAGGAAATAAATAATATAAACTATGTAATACTGATGGAAATAAATGATGTAATACTGCACATAGCCATATATAGCACTGCAAACAGTGTAAATATTGTGTAAATATGTCTACCGTACAGTAACATTGGAATTGTTGCACAGAATCAACAACCATTTCATAATCTGATGGCTCGGGGGAAGAAGCTGTCACTGAATCTGGCAGTTCTGCAGCGGATACAGTGAAACCTCCTGCCCGACGCCAACAGAGAGAACAGTCCATGATAGGGGTGGGTGGGGTCAGAGTATATGTGGTGAGCTCACCACATATACAGAGCTCACAGAACAGTGAACAATGATGAACTACTCTATGTAGTATGTACAAGTATACATACTACATAAGTGTACATACTACCGAAGTATGCACACTTATGTAAAGTAAGTGTATGTGCATGGACTATAATGTCTATACATGTATGTTCTTTCTTTAGTGTAGCACCCGTTGGGTTTCAGAACGTGCTCCTCAGAGTCAGACTCAGCCTTAATGGCATTCGATCAGTGGTACATGACAGAAACATAGTTACCCAGGTTTTATACCATAGAAGACAAAAGGATTAAATATTATATATAAAAGGTAAATAATTTAACTACCTTGAAATGTGAAAACAAAATAAAAAATAATAAAATAAGTTCCTAATATTTATAGAATATGATTGTATGCAGTAACGGTACAGATCATGCGTCTTAAATACTGATAACAGCATCCCTTCAGTCATATGTATTGGCTTCACTTTCCTTTCCTCGAAGTGGACAGCTCGGATAAATGGCTGACCAATGAAACGCAAAGTGTGAAGAGGTTAAACGCCTCATGAAAGCCTTATTCTGTGTCAGAGGCGGGTTCTTAAAGATCTGGATTGGTATAAACAGCGGGAGCTAACATGGCTTTATCAAAGGTGAGGTCATTTATTGAATTCGTCTCCCCTTGTATGTGGAAAAATAGTGACTTTACTCATTAACATCACCTACTTCATAGAACTAGAACTAGAGGTGTAAAAGGTGAAGAGTTTTTAAAGTCAAGAGCTCAGTCACATTTGAGCACAGTGCAGAATTTAAGTAGGAAATGTAAAGAGAATAAAAAATACTGGGTAAAGTACAAATCCTTCCAAAACATACATAAATAATGAAGTATTATTAATTTGTTACTATTTGTTACCACTGCACTTCATATTCTCCTCCTGATATGATTGGTACTTTTTCTTTTTAACTCTATTTTTCTTTTTTCTTTCTTTTTCCTTTTTTCTGTCTGTCTTTTCCGTATTGTATGTTCACTCATGGCTTGACTTCTTTATAAGTAATACAGGTGCTTGCACACAGTTTTGGTAATGAGGGTTCAAACAGTTCACAGTATGGCGAGCCGGTCCTGTACAGAGTGGTATTTAATGGGTTAAAGACAGCTGCCAACATCTGTAGCTGCGGTTAGCTTTTAATTGTGAGGCCCAGCAAGTGAGCGAGCAGCATGGAGGACAGAGGGGGCTAGTAGGCCGCATACTTCAGCTGAGTGTTCACAGAGCAGCTTTGCGTCCGGCCATGTGGACTACATGATGGCGTCCAGGGGCATGCTGTGCTCCTATGAAATATTAAATCTGCCTGGCCCCCAAGTGTGGACAGACCACCTGCAAGCGAGCGTGGCGTGCGGCGAGCACAGAGATCAGATGTCCCTCGGCAACACACATGCACAAACACACATATAGACGCATGAGAAAAATAGCCTATATGCTCTCAGACGTCCCCACAGGATAAAGCTGGAGGCCTGCACATGCTTACACTAATGGACATAAACACATTGGGTGAAAAAACGCCGCAGACATGGAAACACTCAAACTGATTTGAAAGGAGAGATTCTTTCTCTTTCTGCAAAAAAGTGCATTTCATGGGATGTGATGCAGATCGTCGCTGCAAAAAAAAACAAAAACAAAAAGTGCAGCGCCACCCTAATCATCTCTCCACCAACTGTCATCCTTTAAAAACACAAGCATGATGGCGGTGATGATGGTGAGGAAGGGGCAGGACTTTGTAGAAAAGGTTCTTTAAAAAATCACAAAGGTGGAAAAAGTGAAGGTTTTTAACGTGCACAGGACACGACGAAACTTAAGCCTGTTTGAAAATGCAGCCAAGAGGACAACGGGTGCTTGTCGACTGCCGTCCCCTTCAGGGCCTCGTTCATTTACACATTGTGCAGTCGGTGCTCAGCCTCCCCTCTGCTCCCCTGAGGCATCACTGCCTGCCCAGATGTGCAGCTGTTTATGTGGAGCCGCGATAAAAACAGCTGGTCTGCACTTTCCTCAACATGAATGGAGTTCAGATGATCCATAGACTGTGCATATAGAGGTAGATTAATGCTGCACACTCTGAACACACTGCGTGTTTATTCTTAGCAGTTTATCATTCTGTTCTTTTTAAGTTTGTAAAACATACAGAATGAATACCTTAACAAGGCAGTGCAATGTTTGTTGACATTTGGTGTAACCCTGGTCCTCGGGGGGAGGGGGGATTTGAGAGGAGCTGATGAGATATTTTGGAGTGGGTCAAAGGTCATATGTAATCTGTTATTTATTATTATATCTTCCAAGTAATCCAGGTTAACACAAGAGTGTTAATTGACTAGTACAATTAGTCTTCATGTGGATTTCATTCTGACAGCGTCAGTTATTTTAAAACACTGAAAGACATGGCACAGCTTCAATAATATAGTTATTTTAAGACTGTCTTCAGTCGATATAGTTGTTATGTGGAATGTCTGATTAGTTGTCATGCATCTAAATGGATTAGCTTCATGACAGAGGCTGATGTTGGACCCTCAACGCCTCATACCAGTATCTACCTCCTATTTTGCAAACTCTAGTGACATCATGTGGCTATTTGGTGGCGATCCTCCTGCATCAAGAGGAAGTGCATTATACTATTGGTTCTGATATTGTAAGAAAAATCTGTAAATGTGTCATACATCTGCTTGTACAGATGCACATTATCTTCTTAGGTATGACAACTAAAAGTCAAAAGTCCTAAAAGGCTTTTTATATAATAACTGTAATGCCACATACAAGGGGAAGGAAGAATTGAGGATTAACTCTGGTAATCCTTAATGCATCCATGTTTGATGTGTATATTTCCTGTTGGGGGTTGGCAGCTTTCACACTGGAAACATAAACTGAAGCTCAGATACTTAAATGACACTGCAGCATTATGCTGGATGTAAACAACAACAATACTATAAATCGTTAGGATACCAAAACCCATTTATTTATGTATTTATTTACTGTTTGTATGTATGTATGTATTTAGTTGTTTAATTATACTCATTGAACATTGAACATTTGCTCGCATTTATTGACATTACATTGAACAGTTTGTGATAACATTGTGAGTATCGAGCATCAGATGATGTCAGTCATTTTTTAAATACATGGTATAACATATATTCATCATTCATTCATTCGTCTTCCAAAACCCGCTTTATCCTTTGCAGGGTCGTGGGGGTGACTGGAGCCTATCCCAGCTGCTCAAGGGCGAAAGCGGGGGGGGGACCCTGGACAAGTCGCCAGTTCATGGCAGGGTCATCATTCACACACACATTCATACACCAGTGCAATACAGTATAATATAATATAATATAATATGCAACATGTATTTTATTATATTAAATTACATTATATTGTATTATATTATATATATTAGTCTTATTGACTGAGCTGGAAGGACGGAAAAGACTATTCTCTAAGAATTACAAAAATGTCACATTTATGGAAAAAAACCAGACTATACTGTTATTACAAGGTAAGATGTTTAAAATGGCAAATTCTGATATTCCTTTGGAGATTTGTGACTCTGACG
>JAPTHA010000016.1:13635372-13673841 GCA_029814585.1 Gymnapogon annona | reverse complement strand
GTGACTTCATGTCTGTGTTCTCTCCGCGGATTTACTGGTGAGTACATACACATTATTCCCACTTTGACTTTCACGTGCGAACAGCGACGTTTCGTGTGTGTGTGTGTGTGTGTTTTCGCCTTTTTATTGTTCCGACCGGTCCACTCGGTGCCGTTCACCTGACTTGTGCGGTCACACGGATGGAGCTGTAGTTCGTTTCATTTTCCTTGGTGATTTCCCTCTTTCGTCGTTACACCCACTCTTGTTTCCTTTTGAGATTGTCTGTGGGGTTTTGCGTCTGAATTTGGAGATGTCACAGAGGCCTACACAGGATGGAAAGATGCTACATTTAACATTTTGTTCTTCCAGGTTTCTGAGAGAGAGAGAGAGAGAGAGAGAGAGAAAATGGAGCGGTTGGTTCTCAGCCTGTTCTGTCTTTTCCCACACTTTGTTTGGACAGTGAAGTATACATAGCTGACTTCACTACCAAACTCATCAGAGGTCAGGGG
Source organism: Gymnapogon annona (assembly GCA_029814585.1). Taxonomy (NCBI): domain Eukaryota; kingdom Metazoa; phylum Chordata; class Actinopteri; order Kurtiformes; family Apogonidae; genus Gymnapogon; species Gymnapogon annona. Next base: position 13,673,353 of record JAPTHA010000016.1, on the reverse strand, counting down.
CCACATCAGCATACACATCTTTAAATAAACTCCAAATTTGTCTTGGTAAAATGACACAAAAATTAAATGAGCATCCTGAATGTAGTGTCTGTTGTGCACGTGAATTAGAAGTTACAGAAAGAACAGGTGCAAACTGAATGATATAGCACTTAATTTGATGATCAATGCATCTTGTCGAGACTTTGTGACGCCCCGGACTGTTGATTTAAACGGTGTAATTTTTGCACTTTGCAAATTCACCCCCCGCCCAGATAGAACCCCGAGCTGAACCATGTTTTGTCCCGTCTGCCTTATGTTTGACACCTCTCTTTTCCTCTGTCCATTTAACACAGTGCACTAGGACACTGCTTAGTCTGCAGGTGCAACTGGAGAGCGATACACAATCTGCCTCCATCTCTGACTGTGACTCACCTTTCCCTTGATCACATGTGGAAACAAAGGACAAATATCGTGGTGTTATGTTTCTTTTCACTTTTATCCCCATCGTGACGCGTGCGTCTGCATGTTCTACTCCTCACAATGGCAATTCATTTTAATGCATATTACGAGAATGATCAGTTATTTTAATTTTTCATTTGGCAAACTTTGCTGTAAGACCTAAGATCCGGCACCAAAATGTAAAAAGCTGTAACTGGACAGAAATGATATAAAAAGGTGAGTGACTCATGGAGATGAGGCTTTATATGATCACATTTTTATTCCAAATTCGATGTGTTTTTTTTAGTTATTGAAAAGTTTAATGGCTTAATATCACTTTACCTGTAACAAAGAAGTTGGACGAGTTACTTTTACCAGAGTAACTATCTGCAGTAAAGATGGTATTTACCACTAGTCAGAGCCTCCGCTTTTCCATTTGTCTCATAATGTAGAAATCAAGACATTTGTTTTATGCAAGCCTCTTTGTGCAGACTATAACATGTTGAATGTTTTTCCTGTTTGCAGAGAGGATATGCAAGTGGCTTTGAGACACTATTTTTTCATGTGCTGTTCAAACCTCAGCAGGCTTGTCTACCAGGAAGTTCAGAAACGACCTCTTTACTGTAACCACACTTTCTGCTTTCTGTTCTGTTAAGTTACCTTGGTTTTGTGTTCAGGGCAAGACACAGCTCTTCAGCATGTTGTTGCAACCGTGTTTCTTCTTTAATGTGTCAACAGAGACTTCTTTTAACATGTGTGGAGCTTTAGAAATGAAGAATCTTAAGTGAAATGTGATTAAAATGATTGATTTTTATACTGTCACTAAGTTGGACAGAAGCTCATAGTACACATGTAGCTTATTTTCATGTGTGTTTTTTTTCTACAAAATACAGTCTTAAGAAATTTTCAGTTAAATGTCTATTTCTACTTCCTTAAAACTCTTGCCACTTGTTTATCTGAACAGATATAATTAAAGTTACTGGTTGGGCACTAGGAAATAATGAATGTTTTCCATCGCAATAGTTTAATCTAGGGTGGGATTAGGGCGGGGAAAGTCATTACAGATTTGTCTTTGCCTTGAAATGCACTTCTGGAATCAGTCACATAATGTGTCATAGGATTAAGTTGCCAGACATACAGAATATTTTACTCCCGTATGCATCACTGAAGATTAACATGAACCTCAGGAGTGTGAACTGATCCATGATGCCATTTCAGTGTCAGGGAGACATTTCATTCCACTGCACAGTTGGGGGTCTTTCTCAGCCCCCTAACCCCCCACCCCACACAAACGCACACCCAGACCACATACCTGCAGAAGCTCAGCGCCGGCACTGAACGTCACCAGCTTCACACTGTCGCCAAGCAGCCTCAGATTTACGATGGTAGTAAGAAAGGAGGGGGTTGGCGGAGGGGAAACAATGCAGATAATGCAACATGTGACAGACGATGTACATCACAAGAGATTGTATAAGAGGCCACTTGGGCATCTGTCGACACCCCAACATGACTGCATTAGTGTTTCACAGACTGACACGTGAACCTGACGCTGTGCTCACACTACTGTGAAAGCCTAATGACTAGTACGAACCAATGCTTCAATGTAAATGAAGTGGAAATCCTAAAAAAAAAAAAAAAAAATTTGACCAGCAGTGGTTATATAGTAGTAAAGGAAAGTATGTAATGCACAGCCTGAAAAATGTGTCTGTCGTCAGTTTTGGAAGATCTGACAAGTTCCCTCAATGCTAAAATTGTCTTCCAATGTGCAGCCGCGTTCAAAGAGTCCAGTGAGTGGTGACGGTGAAAGGAATGAGGGCTTTGATTACAGCAGGTGGGAAGTAGTATAACAGAAATGACAGACACATCAACCTCTATGGACTAGAATCTATAGTTGTGGTAGTTGTAATCCAGAGCGAATGTAACTGCTCTGGATTGAAACTCAGTGACAATGCATCTGTGGATATATACGTGAACTATTTACAAAATGCAAATGAACACATCACAGTCATTGACAGATATAGCCATACACATTTTAGACTGAATGTTTGGGTTTTTTTCTGTGCTGTTGAAAGTGATTTATAGCAAAATCCAAACAAAATATGCAGATGGGACATAATGAGGTTGTGATAATGATTGTTGTGATTGTTCTGCCCCATGAATGCCCACTAGAAAATGCAGGTGAATTCTCAGTTCAGTTGCGCGCAATACTTGGCTGGTTCCTAATTATTTTAAATGATGGCCGTGTGAAAAGTGTCCTCATCCAAATCGGGACAATGACACACATGTCACTGCACTGTTTTCTAAACCTGTAGTCTATGACCTGAGCAACAGGAGTGTCATCAACGCATAATGTCATTAAAGATAAGCTCTTGACGATGGAAAACTAGAGAAGGTTAAAGATCTATTGCTCCACTAATCACTGGCTCACTGTGTTAAGTCTATTGGTTCATCACTGTGTCTGCAAATACTGCAGTCTGTCTCAATGTGTCCTGGTCGGGAGGCAGTAGACCTTCATGATGATGACTTGATCCCGTTAATGTAACAGGAGCTAAAAAAAACCTAAAAGTGGCCTATGTCAATGTCGGTAATCCTTTTATGGTCATTTGGACACATGGCCCCTGCCTGTACGGCACATACCTGTCCTGACTGTCCATCTGTGTCCCGGCTGGGTGTGACATTAGGAAGTTGGCACGTCCAGGTCTGCATTCTCCGGCCTGGGTCAAAGGGTTTACTGATGGAGAATGTGCCGTCTGCCGCACCAGACTGATGTATGAATCAACAAACTACCTCTTGGATTTTTATGAAACGGTCAGGATGGGTATAAAAACGTCGTGTGTGTGTGTATCTGAAGTGGCAGCGGCGTAGTAGTCGAACGTGTTTAGACTGGAAATCAGTCTCAAAACCAATTATTGAGTGTCTCCATCTCTCTGATTCATCTACATTTCTACTGGGCCTTGATTTGCTTTCATACACACCGGACCCGGGCTCCAGCTGCAGGAACATCACTAAACTCTGCATTATCTTGATGTACAAGCGCTGAATACTTGGCCGCTTCCCATTGTACACGGTGGAGCTGTGTCTAAATTCAAGCAGCGCAGTATTTACCAAGACATCTGCAGCCACGTCAAACATTCAGCGGCACTCAAAAATGATCAAGAAAAGAAGCATCATGGGATGCAAAGACCATCTGCCTCTTCAGGAATCCCACATGTCATATTGGACATTTTAGTCCTGTATGTGTCTCAACTTGTTCCCATCTATTCACAACACTTGGTTTGAATCACTTTTTTTGTATTATTTCTACGAAATTTCCATCTACTAGTGTGTAAGGTTACTTTTATTTTTAAATGTAGAATGGGCTCATTTTACTATTGGGTTTTATTTCTTCCCTTGAAATCACAGAAAATGCTGCAATTTCCTCAATACCTGACACACATAAAATTCACAGACCGAACATGTTACTTTAGTGGCGACGTAGCACATTCAGTCGGTCGGTATTGTCTCTGTGATATTGAGGGGGCATGGAATGTGATGACAAATTGCTCTTCATAAATGACTTTCTGTTCATGATAATTCATAAGACGGCTATGCCTGAGTGTCCTCGCTGTGTGTCTAGTCATGGCTTTGATTTTGACTACAACACAAGGCAGTGGTTGCACAACTGTAGGCTGTGCTGCTTTTTTTTTTTTGTGTATGTCATACATTTACAGGTTGGTCACTCAGAACATATTTACTGTATACTAATGTTACGCCTCTAGGAAGATGGTGTTCCATTTAGAAAGGGGGAGAGACTGACGGATTGTTCAGGCCTCTGACAGTGGAAGCACTAATACATATGATTGGTGTGCTTGTGTGTTTGTTTCCTCCCAGGTCGACTTGTTACTCACGCACCCCCACTTCCTTCTTATTGTGCCCCTTTATGTTTTATTAGCCCCATGTTCTGTTATTCTTAGCCGAGCAGGATGTTTATACGATCCCTGAACAGAAATATGACTGGCAAGGCCTCAATGTTTATCTTTCTTTCTTTCCTTCGCTCTCTTTCGTCCCTTCGCATCTGCTCAGGTCTTCACCGTGTGTTCTTCCTCCTTCCTCCTCTGCTTCTTGCATGCTCCCATCACTCCTCTCCCCTTAAGCCCCAGTCCAGGATGAAAAAAGTGCAAGAGCAAACCCCAGCTGACATGTTTTTTGTTTTTTTTCCCCATGTTAAACCTTGCGTATCCTTCACGCTTCCACCTTTTTTTTCATTCTTGGACATCCGCCTATTGTATGCCATGTGGTGTGACGGGTGGACTAAAGGTTAACTTCATGGTGACATGATGAGGCTTTCTAGACTTTTGGACCACCCTGGCATCTAGCAGAGGCGTTGGTCTTTGCTCGGCCCGTACAATTATAGCCCCAAATTTTATGATTGATTGTCAAGTTGAACTGCTGCTGCTGCTTAGTCTCAATAGTTATTTGTGATTTAAAACATCTTTTATGATCAGAACATGCCAGACACTTAACCAGGCAATAAAGTAATAATGATACTTATTTCAGTGTAATTTATGCCTGTGTTGTGATTGCAGTCATTACCATATTGTAGTTTTTACTTAAGGTTAGTTTTAATGTCCTACGTTTTTAGATTTCTGGCATAATTCACCGCTTGGCAAGTGGTTTGTTGTTGTAAAAATACATCGTGATCATTTTATCACCCTGCCCCCCTTCAAACACAGTGACTTAAATGTTCCAGACCTAAACCCACATAACAGCATTTTTTCAAATCTGGTTCAACAAGCACAAGTTAAATAGGTGGTGATTAATGCATTACTAAACATAAGTGTATGATTGCGCTCATAATGAGGAAGCTCTGTACAGTTTCAAATGAGTCAACGACGGAGACAAAAAAAAGGCAAATTCCAGCGGAGAATATGTTTCATGTTGTAACCACACATGAAGTGACAACAGTGTTGAATTGAAACGTCGTGTATTGTAGAGTGTGGGTTCATGAGCAGCACTGGAGTGAAGGCTAGTGTTTGCATCATCAATCATTCATTGGTTGGCGTTCACAAAATCCATGTTTTAATCTGTGGTGTGATTGTTCCTCACTCTATTGAAACCAAAAACATGCTTTTTTTTTTAGTCTTCAAAGTGGGTCGGGGAAATAAAAGGGAAAACATGGATCCAGTGAATCAGAAAATATGAGGATATGTGTAAGCTCCTTGTGTTGGGTTTTCTTTGTCCTTTAAAGCAGGAGACCACACAAACCACAAGCCCGTGGCCACCGACCGAAAGGCACGGTGCTTTAAATAGCACGCGTGAGAAGGCCGCTCAGCGTCTCATCTCAAGACAGCGTCCATGTCTGCCCTGCGATCTGCTTGGAGCTGTGCGATAACAATACGGGCGAGTGGCTGCGCCCAACATGGATAAACAACCTCTTGTTAACTTTCCTCTAAAATGGAAAGTTTGACCTGGCCCTGATGGAACTGAGTGCTTTGAGTTCCTCCACTGTCAAATACCACAACACGCCCCCAGCACACTCTCACAATGACTGTGCTCTGTCGCTGTCAGTGCAGGCGCGCATCATCCTGCATTTAGAAAGAGTCACCTCATGCACACCATATCATGATAGACGCAGCTCTTCTCGGTATTGGTGCCGCAGAGCATTGATGCCGTGTGTGTGTTGTGGTCAAGAAAAGTCTAAACAAATGTGTGAAGTTGAACGACTACTTTTTAACTCACCGATCAGCTGATCATCAATTAGTCCTGAATGTCCATCAACTGTATATGTGTGTACAAACTTATAAAGCAACAGTTTGTTTCACTGTTATGAGACCGGCTTCAACAAGAGCAGGAGTGGACAATCACTTTTTTGATGGCGACTTGGATGAAGTGGTGATTTATAACAAAGCTACATCAATGTGATATCATGGATTAGTGTTGAAATACGGTCATTGTCATGTGGGCGATTTTGGATATCATCTGGGGTGACCGCCCTAAAACTGTGAAAAATAAATGCGTTGATAGTGACGGGTCCTTTTTAGGACTATCAAATTTATCATGAAAATATAGATTGGCTGAAAAAGAATTATTTTTCACAGTTTTAGGGCGGTCACCCCAGAAGATATCCAAAAGTGTCCACATGACAATGACCCATACACGACAGTTTCAGTCAGAGGGAACGGATGAAACGTAGCCCTTGGGCTAATTCCAGCTTGTTTGACATGTTGTCTATTAATATGCATTGTCCCATAAATAAATAAACGGTAAATAACTACAAATATTGACATGTGATTACACGGGGTCCAGTAGCATGCCAAAAACTCACTAATGCGTGCGCAAAGTGCATCAAACTGGTGTGTCAAATGAGATCACTCTGGCTTTATCTTGGGCTACTTGCCATCATGTACTCAAGGTAGTCATTCTGTTGTAACCCTAATCAATTCACATCCACGATCAATCATCTAGCCTACTTATTGTGTGATAATGTACTGAACTGTGCGTTCAGATATCGACCTTCAGAGAAAGGCTTGCCCTGTCTGTGTTGTGACAGGATGCTACTAATGTTCACAACCTGCTCTTGGACAGTTGACCTATGACACTTCATCAGTCTAACAGGAGTCTTTGTGTTGATTTGCAGACGTTGTGCAGGGCAGATTCAAAGTGGACCAGTTCCAACTCCTAGTCATGAGTGGTCTAGGGGTATTATTTCTTCTTGTTGCTGAGTTCTAATCCTGGATAAAGCCCTCAAATTGAGTGGAGTAATGACAAATGGAGGGGAAACAAAAATAACCAAGGTGAAAAAGAACAATTAACGCATAAGCAAGCACATTAGCAGTTTAACAAAAGGCAATTAGCTCAGTTCATTCAGTGAGGACCAACTAAAAAAACAGATTTCTGTAAGCCACTTAATTGAACAAAGTCAAATATTTAAATGAACTCAGGACACAAAATACAACATGTAACACCAAAAGCCGCTTCCTGTGCCAGCTATAGGGATCAGACGATGGACAACACATGACAGAACACATGTAACATAATGGTGTGTTTTGTGTTGATGTTGTGGTACAAACACATTTGCTTTTCATGTTGTCACTTATAATCACAGTTTGCGTCTCCTCCTCCATCCTCGCAGCCCAGTGTTTGTGCCCAGCCGAGATATGACTGAGGTGATGATCAGCAGCACCCCCATGGAGGACATGAGGCTCAGCCCCAGCAAGGACAGACTCTCCTTTCAGGTAGGACACACATGAACACATGAGATACCTCGTCTGTCTCCCAATTCCCCATCTCTACATATTTATGCAGCGTAGCCATTTTCTAGCTGTCTTCAGTTATTCATTATCCGGAATTGGATCCGCGTGGTCATGTGGGAACGGCTACCACATTTCTGAATTTTGACCAGCAGCTGCATTTTCCAGCGGGATTTTATGTCCTGCATGGAAACAGGAGGGATTCATCTTTTTTTTTTTTTTTTGGTCATAATTTGAGGCAAGATAAAAAAGTGTCATCGTTGCCATCATAAGTTTCATTATTCTGACATTCTTCGGATATCTACACACGTAATATTTCTTCATTATGTATACTTTTTTTCAGAATAACATTTTTTTGGAGCTATTTGATTTGAACGTGGCATGAATATATTTGACCGTATGGAATATAAATACAATCTAAATGACCTCGTATGTGAACACTATTCCAGCCTGGGTCGTGTCTCCACTGCAGTTTTCATCTGTAACTGTGGTGAAACTGTTTCCATGGTCCCAGTGTTCTACTATTATTATTACTACTACTACTACTACTATACACTAGTGTTTAGCAGGTTTGAAATAGAACATCAATAAATAGGTTTTAGCACTCAACAGACCTCAGTAAAAACATCAATGTGTAATTTTTACAGATTGAGTCTAAAGTGAAGGTAGCTTTAATGATCTGTCTGATAAAGAACAGTGCTTTTATCTCTAAACTGAAGCCTTTTTTGTTCATAGATCTGTCCAATAGGTTAAGTGAGGTAACCGTTTATCATAACTCTCTTTGAGGAAACTAATATTGAGTTCACTGCGGCCTGACAGAAATAAACATTGTAGATGCAGTGAGATGAGAGTCAGAGGCATCAGGTGGTCCTGACAGGCTGTTTCCACCGGCTTTGTTTTACTGTCACTTCAACTGGGCCATTTTGGAAACAAAACTACTTAGCATGCACATGTTGTCACTAGTAGCTTTTAGAAGTATTCACTGTCAGTGTACTCATGGAGAACAAAGAATGCATTAACGCTTTACAGACACTGAAATATGTGACTGATGGTGTACCTCATATTGAAACTAATTCAATTAACACTTTAAATGTCACAACGTTTCACATTTGGAATGGGTGTGAAGGATGGTGTAGGTAAAAAGATGAAAAGGGATTCAGTTAATAAATGATGGCAAAATGTATTTGTAGAGTGCAAAGTTCACTGAATTACTACATGAAACGAGCTAAATGTCCTAGTGAATGGACGATCGGTCAACAAATCAAAAGACTCTGCTCTGATGATGGGATGGATGAGCCACAGTATGAAGTCTTCACCAGCATATCCCATAGATTCTCAATGTGATTCAGGTCTGGAGACTTTGTTGGCCAATTCATGTGTGCAAATGATGTCCCAGTGTCCCTGAACCACAATTTAGAAAGACCACCGACTAGATGAACCCTGGCATTGTCCAGTATTTAGTGATGATCATTTAAGAAATAAGGCTACTGTCCCAGGTGGGGACTGTCTTTGAGTGGGTCACTAAAACTAATATACGACATACTATGAATACTTGTATTATGGTACAAGATAAACATGCAGGTGAATCCTCCTTTACTGGACTTCATAAATGTTTTAATCAAAAATTTGTCATTCATTTAGATGGAAATCTGAATGTGTCAGACAGTGCTCCCTCTTTTCACCATAGTCGATATTGACTCTGTGAGGATGTAGACTGACCCAGAGGAAGACGCTGGCTTCCTTTCTCAACAGTTCACACCCCAGCTGCTCATCTGTCTGAGAGGAACAGATGAGGGGGAAGCGGCAGAAAGGGACGCTGCCAATGTGCCACTTCTCCGCTCTTTTCCATCCTCACTCTGGATTTCCGCACCTCAGCCAATTTGCCCAAGGTCCCAACTATTCCTTAGAGAAGCCATGTGTGAAGCAGTGACTCCAGCAGCACTCACTTCCTCCATAAAGAGCGTCAGGGGCTTTGACCATTAAATTCCAGCTGCACCTACTAAAAGGTATTGAAATTACTTGAGCCCACGAAGGAAAGATGAGCAAATGGTTGGGATTTACAGAATTATCATCTCTAAAGGCACTGATATGATTCAGGCTTGTAGCCCCCCCCCACCCCGAATCGCCCACCTCACACATCCCAAAAAGACCCTAAAATAGTATTCATTGTGCTTAGCTGATGTGGCGTTGCTTCCTGCCACTGGAAGTCAAACAAGTTATGACATGTGTTAGCGAGGGGTCCAAAGGCAAGGTCACTCACGGCCGTAACTCCCCCCTTGGTGGTGACGCACAGCAAGGATTGGCAGCACGGGCCAGGAAATGCAGGATACACACACCATTTCAGACACAAACTGTCACACTCGCACAAACATAATCGCACCTCTTGGCGTGGGTCTTTACGCAGCTGTCCTCGGAGGATGCATAGGCCACAGACGGACACATGCACGCTTCCGTTACCTGACAAATTCACACAACGTATTTATAGCTTTTTTTTTTTTTTTCCCCCTCCCTTCTCATTTCTCTCCAATGGAATTCACGGAGACTTGGACACAGCTGGATCTTCTCGTCTCCGTCTCTATCCTGCCTCATCTAATACTTTCTTTCCACTCGGCTCCTTGCCCAGACAGCGACACTGCCCCCTAACCCCCCACCCCTCTCCATAATGTCTTGGAATGAAATATGCAGGTCTAAAAATATTCATCCACTTTATCCAAACAACAGCAAAAAATGCTGTTCTTGGACCAGGAGCAGCAGGCCTTATTTCCCCTTGGGCCATTTCTCTGGTTCCTGAGAACAAAGAAAGTTGGACATCAATGTCCAGTCTCGTCAGGGCAGAGAATGCATGTAATCCGTCCTGTCAGAATGTCTGTCATGCCCTTCACTTCACATCCAACATCTGCGTTTGCCACACACAAATCAACACAATTCAGTCTGCCTATATTAGCGTTGTCTTTTAAACTGTTGCAGTGACTCCATGTTAGGGCTGTGTAATGCATCATTTTGGAATTGCCGTCATATGGTTCTCATCTTAGTCTATAAGTCAGTGAGACTGAACCCCTTTTTTTTTTCAAGGGTTTGCTGCTGCACAGTGAACCACCTCCCACAATCATTCTTGACTTTTACATCTTCTCACATCTACTTGGCCATTGTGAAGTGGTCACTACTGGCTGTTAAATGGGATGGAAAAAAAAAAACAATCAAAACATTTGTTTTTCTCCACCAATGAGGGTCTATGTGACAGAGGGAAGTTTGATACTTTCCCTTTACGCTGTTGATTGTGACTTGTGGGCTTGACTGGTCCAATATGGGGAATATGTTGACATTTCACTGCAACTTAATCCGACTAATGATAACACAAGAGACAAATGCAGTTGAAGGCGTTCTTCATGTTCAGTCTGTCCAAACCGATTACTATCAGCAGACTGTCATTTAAACTGAACCTCTTTCTCCTGATGATCAGTATGTAATTATATTGACAATGATGACCAACGCCCTGGTGCTCTGGTTGTGTAGTGGGTGCAAAACTAATCTTTATGGCATCCAAACAAAAACTGCATTTTTTTTTTTTGTCTGATTACATATATATTGTAATAGGGGGAAAAATTACTTAAGTATAGTTCAGTCTTAATCCGTGTGTCTAGGAGTATTCATTGTTGACCACTATTAGGATAAAATGGCTATTTCTAAACACTTTCCCAGTATACCCTCTCTGTGTTGTTATTCTCAATTCATTTGCAATACTACGATTACGCTCTTGTGTAATCTTCCGAGTAGTGGGGGACGTTGAATGAATTTGTAAGCGGCTATGAGCCGCTTGGCACAATCCCTTTCAAAGTGGTCAGATTAAACATGATGCAGCATTTACTGTAAGTCTCAGCAGATGACACGCTGTGCTTACTCCGCCGATGGAACTGCTCCTTATGCAGCCTGGTTCTGACTCAGCACCTGCATCGTTTGGTTGTGAGTGGAATGTGGGATGGGCAGGAGCAGGTGTGCAACCGGGATTTTTTTTGGCAACCACTTCCTATCACTTGTTCAGTGTTTACTTCACATCTTTGCTGTTGTTCAGTCGTGTGGTTGTGACTGTAACACTTCTGTGAAACCCGCTGACACTTACCATTGATCACAAATATGCTCAAATAATTTGTGAGGGGGTTGAAGTGCACAGACCCCCATTATTTTTGAAAGCTAAAGGTATAATTTGCAATATTCCCTCTTAAAAATTAAATAATCAGCGTGTGTGTGTGTGTGTGTGTGTGTGTGTGTGCGCGCGCGCGCGCACTCCCAGCTGTGGTCTGACTTTTTCACACCAGTTTGTATTACTAGCGTTTGGATAACGCATCATGAATGCCCTCATGGTTAAGAAATGGGAGACGCAGGACTTTAACTGTTCAAACACTGATGACATGTTAAAGACTAAACGTCTTTTCATCCTTGTCTTTTTTTTTTTTTTTTTTTGTAGATATTCCCCGACCCCTCAGACTTCGACCGCTGTTGTAAGCTCAAAGACCGCTTGCCCTCCATTGTTGTAGAACCAACGGAGGGAGAAGTGGAGAGCGGGGAGCTTCGCTGGCCTCCAGAGGAGTTCTTAGTCAGTGAAGAAGAAGAGGAGGAAGAGGATGAGGAGGAAGAAGGGGAGCAAAGTAACGGCTGCATCCAAAACGGACAGGTGGCACAGAATTCTCAGCACTAGAGGCTGGTGCTGAGTCCACACTGTCCTGCTCTCCATTTTGTCTCTGATTCACCCCCCCCCCCCTTCACACACCGGTTTCGCCGCACCTCAGCACTCCAGACTCATTTGATGTCAAGTGACGCTATCTTTGTGGCACTTGACTCCAAAGCAATACACACCTGCAACACACCACCTCACAAATACACAATGTTACTCTCCCGGACTGCAAAGCCGCCCAAACTGACTTGAAGAGATCACAGAGGTCCACCTCCTTCCTACCAAGCCTACCACTGTGTGTCTCGGCTCAGACCGATTTGTTCCAATTTGGAGGGCGGTGGCTCGGAGCCCCACGGACAGCCCTTTTACACTGCAGGGGCCACCGCCGTCGCCGCCACTCTTCACTTTCCTCCAAAATGGCTGGCATCATGACCCCAGAGACTTGATTCTCGCATACGTGTGGTACCAGTGAGGATTGTTGTCTACAGTACACTGTCCATGCCCGTGCTCGTTTGTGGATGGATATGTTAATAACTGTGATTTGCCACTGCTGTCTCTATTTCGTCTGTCTGAGAAGTTAGTGATTTTTGTCCTGTTACTTGGAAAAGTGGGTGTTTTTTCTTATGAGGGAAAAAAAAAACAAGTTTATTTCCCCCTTCAAACATTAGGCTAAATTTTGTATGTGTGTCAAAGAGTTTCCGAGCTGGATTGGTTTTACTGAAGTGAAAGAAAATAAACCAGCATATTCACATGATGCATTCGCTTACAGGGTTTGTTATGCTTTAAGGGCACTGTGATGCCGTGAATCTCTCCTGATGTGGCCTCTTGTCACATTGTTCTTGCATGACAGCAAAACATTCCCTGCCCCGCCTCCCCCAGGTTCAAGAGGGGAATGTGGTTGAGGGAAAAACCCTGTGTCAGGAAGAAGTGAATGAAGGATATGTAAATAGTTAATGAACCAACCCCTGACACCTCGGCTGTCATCGAGCTTGTTTGTCTGTTGGGGTTGTTGTCCGACTTGCAGAACAGACCAAGTCGTTCTCCGAGCTGTTCCCATCCAAACTAAAATAGGATCCTTCTTCCTTGTTCTTCTGAGTCTTCCTTTTTCTGTTGACGAGTGTCATACTTCTTCAGGTCACGTGATAAGATACATAAGTATATTTTGCAATATCTGTGTTCGACTCTATTCCGTGTAATAAAAGCTGTTCATAGTGTTGATCTGTTGGGCTGTGACATTTCCACAATTGTCTATTTCCTGTATAATAATTCAGTGTAAAAAACCCCATGTGTTTGTAGAAAAGATCAAAACTTTGTGTACAAAATATGATACTGTTGAACAAGCATGACTTTTCCTCTGTTTTTGTAATTTCTCATGAAGTGGCATTAGGGCTGTGTACAGAACATCTCTTTCTCCTGTCTGTCATCCTGCAGGTCCCACATGGTCTTTGTAAAGCTCAGGGAGATAAGCCGCCATCTTTCTTTTTTTTTTTTCTATTTAGACCATTTTCTCTGTTTAAAAAAAGGAAAAAAATGACAGTCTGTAAATAAACATTTGACTTTGCTATCCAACTACGTGGCTCTCGTGGGATTAACTATGAAGACTTTGGAACACGAAACTTTAATACTTATATATTATCAATACAACAGTCAATGTAAAATGGTATATAAATAGTTATTTTCAATCCCAAAGCTAAGCACTGTCACGTTTTTTGTTTAAACGTCACAATATTGGCGTGTTATGGTGAAGATTTTTTTTTTCTGCAATCATTTCAGTAAAAATTGCAGTCTGTTGTCCCTCCCAGATGACCTCACTACCTCTGGAAAACTTTACATCAAGAACGTTCTACGGGTAACATAACCCTATGTTAACATATAGCACTCATAACTGTGGTATTAGTCTAAATTTTATGTTGTATAACTTTCTGATTTTTCCTATCATTCTCAGCTCGTAAGATGTCCGTGAACCATAAGCCATATGGTTTATACAGGTGTGAAAACAGTACAATGAGAAACTGCTTTATCAATATATGCATTTTTACTTGTGTATATCTAGCGTTGTTTCAAAAGGCCTTTACTTCTGTTTACTTTCCTGTGAAAGCCCCTTTTGCCCCCACTCATCTTCACCTGCTGTGGTTAGAGAAAAGCTGTATTACTTCCTGCCTGTCATCTCTCACAACATCTCTCGACGAATACAGATGCATGCATCTAATATGTATATATAGAAGCGAGAGCCGGCCACATGCTACTTCCTGTCTTTAGCTCACACACCAGCATGCACAAGCTGCCTCCTGGTTGCAGCAAAGGCTTGTCTGCATTGTTCTGCACTGAATGTCAGTGATTTCTACACTGTTACTCTATACCAACTGTCCCTTTGTTTTACCAGCTTTTCCCAGGCAATCAAAACATACTATGAGGTCAAAATGCATGTTTTAGACTCATTTTCTATGGATTTATTGTCATTATGTATATTACACATAGCACAAGTTATGTCACATAAGTTCAAACATACATAATTGGAAGGTTAACTAAGTTTATGGTTATACTCAGCTAGTATGAAATCAGTGCAGCAGTGTATTGGAGTGTAATACTACTGATGGATGCTAGCTGCTGGTTCTCCCCCCATACACTTACATTGAAGTTCCTTCTAAAAATACTTTTTTTTTTTTTAAAGTTACTCTGGTTTTTGTATCTGTGCTTTGTGAATTATACCTAAGCAAATATAATTTCATAATGCTGGAATTCAGCATAACCCTACCGTTACTTTTCAGGCCGCTGCGGCTCCACCCTTTTCTCTAAATGTGGTCCCTTGTGGCTCCAAAAAAAGTCTACTTGACATTCATCGTGAATCTAAACTCCATCTTCAAATTGATAATTCGCATTTCGTTTTGATACGTTTCTGTTGCGTCATCAAATAAAATAGGCCAAACCACCTGCAACAAACTACTGTACATTTGAGGAGAAAACATCTCCTTCCTCTGTCTGGTTAAAATGTGGCCTGAGCTTCATTAATTCACATGTGAAATTCTGAAATATAAACCTCAGGATCCCATCCCCGATGACCTGGTGGATGTGACGATGGCAAAAATGAAAACAATGCAAAGTAAACCACATTGGCATGACCCATTCACCTTTGTGGGTTTTTACAACAGGAATACTGTACATATTCTAGGTTTAAAAGCCTGTGGAAGCAGCTCCTCACGCACTCACCATAAACACTCACCACAATGATAGAGACTAATAAAATTTGGTTGAGTGGAAAAAGACTAACGGGGAACTGGGGGATTTACAGGAATAAACAGAAAGCTTTGTGATCATTGTTACAGTGGAAACTTCTCAGGTGATTTGCTGCTGTGTGCTGTGCGTTAGTGACCCACTCGCTCAATTTTGATTGCCTAGTACCGGAATAGTCCATCAGTGTTACTGCGGTAGAGCCTTTCAGGGCCAAGACCTGATAGATTGTGGCCATGGTGGCTATCTCAGCGCCCTGCAGTCACTACCAGGAAGCGAGAACAATAAACTGATATTCTATCCTGCTTTTTTTTTTCTTCCTGGAAAAAAATGGAGCATAAATAGTTATTAATATCCTCCAGCTGTTAATGGTGGTCAATGGCATATTGTGTCCGGCCTGGAGAGCTGTCACTGGCTTAGTCTGAATAACAAAAAAAAAAAACAACAACCAAAAAAATAGAAGGAACGTCCTTTGTCCCTTTCCTCTGGACTGTGCCTCGATGTCAGTGGAAAATGTCATGAGGTCATGAAAGAACGACCACGCTGCTGACGGAGATGTACCGAGGTTGCGTCAGGCTGCGCAGTCCTGTGATGTAAGACAGAAACCTCTGAACTTTGTGCTGTCTTTCAAATAATACTGCAGAGAGGAATTTAAAGCGTCAGTCTCTTCAGATCCAGGAAGGGAATATGTTGCCCTTTTGAATCTGCAGAGCATGTACGCTGTCATCCATAAACCTGGAATCATATTGTTTTTGTTTGTCTTTTTATTCCTACCAATGCACATCAGTAATCCCAATGCAGCGAGTCCCCGTTACAGTGTCTATGAATTCACACTGTCACAATCGTGTTGAAATAATATTTTAATTGAAATTTATGTGCAGGCATCCTGTCATATCTTTACAATTGCTTTGGCCTCATAAATCTTCATCATCATCATGTGGAAATGTCAGTGATAACATATTTAAATTACACTCCAAAACACTCCAGTTACACTTATATTCTGGCATGACTTGACTGCAGATCCCAGCATCAGAGGGTCTTGGATCACCATTAAACAATGCGTCTTGATACTATATATATATCCTCATTAGGAATCACTCTTATTTTTCATCATATTTACATTATCTCTGTGTGTGTGTCTTGTCTTATATGTGCTGATGGAACCTGAAATTCCCCCGTAGGGGACTAATAAAGGGATCTAATCTAATCTAATCCTGCCCTGTACAGGTGTTCAACAGTGACGGCATTCATTCATTCATTCTGCCAAAACAATAAGACGTCAGTGAGTCACTCACACACACGGCGAACAGGGTCCTGCTCCTCGTTGTTGGCATGAGACAGTATTTTAAACGGCGGTGAGAGCGTGTGAGGGTGCTGGGCTGTGTATTAAAACTCTGTTGTCAAAGTCCTGCGAGTGAAGTCACTGATAGCTCTTCTAGCTCATTCTTGGAATTCTTTCCAATGGAAACAATCCCATAGCTGATCCCAGTGTGTCAGCAGAGTCTGACCTGCCAACCCCCAAATTCTCCTCGACTCCCAACTATAGTCCACATAAACGCTGTTTCTCCGACACTCCCCGACACATAAATTCACACACTCACACCCTGACCAACTCCTCCATATACACACATAATCCCCCACCCCCCCCGCCTTCCCACCTTTACATCTGGTATGTCATAAAGAGAAAAATAATGTTTATCCGATTATGTCTTTTTCCACTGCCTCGCTTCATCTTTTATTCCTCGGTTCATTTGTTTTGTTGATCTTTCTATTTTCACTCTGCCAGACCTTTATCCTATTCTGTTGTTTCAGCAAGTTTCCCATACTTACATGACAGTTGAAACCCGCTGTGCATTCCCACAGTATAGGTTATGTAATGAAAGTTAACATTGCAGTATAAACACTGGCCCGGTTCGTATAACCTTGCTATTTCAGTGGTACAACTTTACTGTAAGCTACTACTCCGTGTATACACACAGAACTGCATCTGCCTTTTTTATGCAAAGTTCACCACGGACTCGCGCACTCCGAGGTTTTATGTATAACTGCGTGTGTTATTATGAGTGCATGTGCGTAAGGGAAAGATTCTTTTCCCATGGTTCCTCAAGTGTGAGAAGAAAGTAGAGTTCTCAAGACATGAAGCAAAAACTCTTGGTAGTTATTTATAACCTGTCTGGAGACAGCCCACCGAGCACAGACACATATCTGGAACTGTCAACAAGAGAAGAGCTAGGAATAAGATATGATGTGATGCATACAACAAGAAGAGAGGATTAATACGTAGGTGAAGGAGTCAGGACAGGAAAATGATAGAGAGCTGGGACTCGGTGACACGGGTTAATTACAGGTTAAATGTCCGACTCTTTCTCCTGACGGTAAATTAGGATCAGACTTAGTGGAGATAAGGTAAAATGTCAACATGGAAAACAAATGACACTTGTTTACACTCATCACCAGTGCAATGCAATAACTTGGAAAATGACAGCGCAAACTAAATGAATGTGTGGCTGTGGTAAAAGAGGGCGCGATGTCTCTGATAATACGGACTTCTGTAGTGGAGTGAATAAAGAGTAGCCATTTTTGTAAAGTTTATATTGGGGAATTAAATTTACAAGATGAGTGAACAAAATTTAAAAGTGAAATTTTATATGGACTGAAACATTTTTATGTCTACTTCTATGATAACCACATGTACACTGACTTTACTGTAAAGGATTCAAAGACAGAAAGCAAAAAAATAATACTAATAATAAAACAACTGCTTAAAACCAAAGCATTTTCTGTTTAATGCATGCTGTCACTGAAAAACAAATTGGTCCATTGTTTGTTTCTCTGGCTTAACATAGTTGTGATGATACACCGCGCTTCATAACATTTGCTAAAAAACGATAATAATAAATATAGATAATAATAAAGATAATAAAAGTACACATATTTTTAGTTTGGTCTGATTATACACTAAATGAAACGAAACATAAGTATGTATATCAAACCCCATTGCTGTGATGAAATGTTTCTGAATAAAAAAAAACAAAACTTTATTGTTATTGCACACATGTTCCAATGACATTTATATCATCCTCTATCATATATCGATTGTTTTATATGTTGTTGTTTTATTTCTTCATCTTTTTCAGGCCAGGAATTAAAACCCTGATAGGGTTAGATGAGCTGATCTTTAAGGTGAACCACTTTTTTACAGCTGGACTTTGGAGACCAGGGTCATGACCCAGTAATACTTGAGAGTGGCTTGAAGGTATGAGAGGATTTAGGATGAACATGTTCTGTCTCGTCAGACCTCATTAAACTAATGCAGGACTGGGCCTGCGTAAAACACCTGGGTGGGAGCGTAAAATATATAATGAAAAATATAAACCTTCATTCATTCATCTTCCAAACCCGCTTTATCCTCTGCAGGGTCGCGGGGGTCACCGGAGCCTATCCCAGTGAAAATAGGAAGAACTTGAACAACCATGAAAAACCTGGAATATTTAGAACATTTTACAAATATTATGCATCATCTTAACACTTACACATGTACATTATAACTTAGAGACTGCAGTGGATCTACAAAGGCGTCATATTTTTGATAACAGGCGTCTGGAACTGAAATATGTGAACTTCATGATCAAAAATACCCTTCACTGTTTATGTCTCCTATGTAATCCTTGTATTTAATCCTCAAGGATTCTTCCTGTGAGCCACAATGGACCCTTTGGGAGAGTCGTTTTTGGCCTGCGGACCATATGTTTGACACCCGTGACTTGGCTTTTTTTTTTTTTTTTTATCATTGTGAAGTCTTTTCCTCTAACGTGTTTGACATTTGAAAATCCCGAAATGTCATTTGACATAGCAGCCAGGCACGGGAAAAAAAAAAAAAAAACCCAGAAAACAATGATTGCTCTTCAATCCAAACCCTCAGTAACTTCACAATCAATCACAGTCAAGCAAACAGAGTCCTTGCTCGGCACGTATGCAAACCAAGGCTTTGAAGGCAGAACGCTGGACTCCCAACTGATGCACATATTTGGACGGTTGAGTCTAAGCACCCTGGGACTGATCCTCTATTTAACGGGGCGAAGTTAAATCTCCATCTCATCCTGAAGCTTTTAAAGCTTTGATCAATACAAGTCTCCTCCTGTCTGCTTGTGTTCTGTACATACTGTAGTTTTCTGCGTTAATGTGCAAAGCCACAGGATGCTGTTCCTTCTGGCCGTTGTTGATATAAATAGACAGTTTATGGCCACTCTAATTCTTATATAGCCTAGAGACCGGAATGGAAAAGAACTGAGGCAGGAACGCGTAAACCTGGCCTGAACCCACAAACCTACATTTGGGATGCAAAAGCGGACATAGAGGATGGTGCTGTCACAGGTGGAGAGCTGAGGCAGGCTGTCATGTGAAGAGGAAGTGGAGTTGAAAGGGGAGACGACTCCAGCTAAATCACCCGTGTCCTCTCTTTGAACTACCAAAAAAGAACAAGAGGTCTTAAGAGGCAAGAATGTTTAAAAAGAGAGAGATCAGTTAAAAAAAAAGAAAGAAAAACTCATTAAAGCACTATCAATAGACTCCATTTAAATAAACGAAACACAGTGAACAAAGCCTGAAAAAAGTCACTCTATCTCTCCCACGGGGCCTTACGTAAGTGGACTGGAGCGTTCGACATAAATCAGAGGTGGGAGTACAAATACTTTGTTATTGCGTTTCAACAGTGTTTTCAGGTATCTATACATTAATATATGTAATTTTACTCCCTATATTTTTTAACACTTTGTGTTCAAAGAAGACCTGGTACTTAAGTTTCTATGCCTTTGGGTGGAGTTTATTTTTTACAATTTTAGAAAGAGATTTGATAAACAAGGTTACTTTTTTTTTTTTTGCAGTATATATATTTCTATTTTGACTGAAATCAGAAGAGCAAAAGACGTGAAAATTGGTTAGTTTCATCCAAAGAAATATGCAATAGAAATGTCCTTTTTATGTCTGCATTTCTATACATTTAGCACACTTCAGAGCCTGTACTTTTTCACTTTTCTCTCAGTAAACAAGTTGAATCTCCACTACGCATCTGCTCTTCCACCATCTTTCACTGAAGGAAAGCGTTGTGAGTTTGCTTACCTCACGTGTCCTTTTTTTTTTTTTTATCAGCAATATGCTTTTTGTTTTCCGCGGATTAAATGTGAATGAGTCTTACCAGAGGTCCCAGATATTTCAGATTCCCGTGGAGGACTGTGATTAGGAGTACCTGATCAAATAGCTTTTGCTAAATTATCTCTGACAAGTGTCATTAATCATGCGGATGTGCTCCTCTTTTAGAGGTGAGTTGGCACCAAACTGTAAAAATGAGAGCTCGTTTCAAAGCAAACTTTTTCCGTTGGCCTCTGAAGTGATGCGTTGACCCTGGAGAAGTTTATACTGATAAAGCTATACAGTTCACTCAGTCTCTCAGATAGAGTGCATGCCATAGGGAGCAGGTCATGGAAAAGTCTTGAGTTTGACTAAGTGCACTCTCTCTTTTATCCTGTCTGTCAGTCTGTCTCTACCTCATTCACCACCACCCCCCCCACCCCGCACACACACACACACACACATATTGCCCCCAGTACATACACACGACAGAGCATGTGTGCAGACTCGGATACGCTCAGACACATTGACCGATCTGTGCTCGCACACATCACTGAATGCTGAGGTAATTTGTAACAGTAGAGCAGCTTATTACTGTGGGTAAGAGAAACAAATGACACATGCTTGGATTTACACTACTTTAAAAGGCTATGTTGGGGGGCTCGGCCCCAGACGTGTATCAACGAGAGAGTGCTGAAATATTAACAGGAGAGTGATGTGAATAAAAAAAAACACTGCCATATGAGCTCAGAGCGGTGACAGAAGTGGACACGGTGTACCTGTCAGCTGGTTCCTTCAGTGATTCAGAGCACCAGCATTAAAGTGACTCTCGCAATCAGTGATGTGCTGGGCTTAGGCATTAGCTGACTACATTTCAAGGCTAACAGTAGCTGGTGTTCTAACCAGTATTATGTAGGAACAAGTCAGGGGTGTCAAATGTAGAGTCCACAGACCAAAACCAGCCCAGTGGACTACGGGATGCAAAGATTTCACTGACGATATTCACAGTCAAGGGCGTCATTTTAGTTAAAGGGTCACATTCAGATCAATGAGACATCAAGTGGGCTGGATTAAAATAATACCATAACAGCCTATAAATGATGAAAATCATACATTTTTGGCTGAGGTTGTGTTATGAGTTGACTTGAATGTTGTCGTGTGTCATAGTTACTCCTCACTCCACCACTTGTTTGTCTTGTCTGAGTTTCACCATCACCTGTTATGTATGGTTAAATGGTACACTGACAAGGGCTAACAACTTTTTTCCATTGACAGTTTCTGTTTTAGTTATGTCTGAGAGTGAAAACCTGCAAGCGTTGCATAAGCACACGGTGTATTTATTATCAAAGTCGAAAACTCTTGTACTTCCTCATAAGGCATTGCATTTGTACAGCCTTGCACGGCTGTTTTGAGAAAAAATATTAAACTTAGCTCATTAAAACGTCTCACTTGACAGGTGTGGACATGTTGTGCAGACATAACATTTGGAGTTTCCTACACATTATGCAGCGTTCTGATGAACCTAAACATGTTGTTCTCAGTACTTGACACTTTTTGACATGCTTGAAGTAATAGAAAAATACACCAGTAAATGTAAATAGAAGAGTCTCAAGATGTAGAGATCAATTTGAAAATTATTGTAAACTCCAGAGGACGAGGAGATTGTGGGTCATGTGTTAATGTGTTACTTATGTTCTTCACTTTCTGCACAAACAACACAGCTGCACATCACCACAGAAAGTGTAATGGACTAATCCTACAGACAAAATGGATATTTTCTGTATGAACTATGGAGCAAAGACAATGTACTGAGTTACAAATGTCGAATAAATGTAGGATTTTAGTATTGCCTGTTAATTTGTTCTCTTGCTCACCTATATTCATCATTCAATGAGTTGTAGTTTTGTGATTGTTACACACTGTTATAGGCGCCGGGCTGGTGCATAGGGGACCTGGGTTCGATACCTGGGGTGAGCGGCCAATGGGTTGTGTCAGGAAGGGCATCCGACGTAAAAACTCCTGCCAAATCAAATATGCAAATTGGATTGTGGCGATGGGAAAAAGCCAAAAGAGCTCATCATACACAGTGGTGTTGTAAAGCAAAATTTTAGAATAGATTAGATTCCTTTATTCGCCCCACTCAGGGAAGTTTCCATTTACAGCAGCAGAATATATTTACAGCACACAAGAGTTAGAAAGTTCAGTTGGCAAGGAACCGGGCTGGCGCATATGGGGACCTGGGTTCAATTCCCAGGATGAGCGTCCAGTGGGTTGTTTCAGGAAGGGCATCCGATGTAAAAACTCCTGCCAAAATCAAATATGCGAATTGGATTAACTGTAGAGACCCCGGAAGGTAAAAAGCCGAAAGGAATCCTCATCATCATTGTCATCAAAGAGCAAAAATATAAATACAAAAAGAAATAATATAAATACGATAGGAAATAATATAAATACGAAAGGAAATGAACAGTTCGACAACAGTTTCCATTTCAGTCAGTTCAGTTTCTATAATTTCTACTGCTTAGTGTTTAAAGATAATACTTTTTATTCTCTTACTTATCATGTCACATTAATCATGATTAATGAGACGTGATAGCGCATTGAGTTGTGGTTTTGTGTTTGTAAAACACCGAGGACAGAGGTGTTGTAAAGCTGAATAAACCCTCATTTTGTCCCAATAGAAATATAACTAAAACTTAATAGAACTATTTCATGTTTAAAGACAATAACTTTTCCTCCCTTTCTTATCATGCACAGTCAATCCTGATTAGATAAGAGAAAACAACCCCCGCAGGTGCTTCATGTACTTTGCTCAATTAGTCAATCAGCGCCCCCTGTCGACGTGTTAACGAACCTACAGGTGAAGGGTTAACAGTTGAGAGGTCGTGGTGGTAGTATAACGAGGAGACCGATACACTTCTGCAGCAGTTCTAGTAGCTAAACACAAGAAAAACGATGTTGTTGTGTTCCGAGATTGGGTTTAACTAATGTGTCGCGTAAAGCAAATTGTCTACGAAACAGTTTCAACAAATGTTAACTCGACCACCGTACGCGAAACACAGCTTTATGTCCTCTTTTCTCGTTAGCTAACGGTAGCACGTTGCTAACTGTCTTGCTGCGTTGCTATGTCGCAACCAAGTGTTTGTGCCTTTTGGAGATAGCTTGGTCAACACAGTGGTAAACTGCAATACTAGGACAAAACGCGAAAGGTGAGTAAATTGACATAGTGTGCACAATAGTTGAATTGTTTGCATCATATGGAGTGACATGCTTGTACTTGAGCAGATTAGCCTGCTAAGCTAGCATAGCCATAGCCCGAAGCACTACCTGTCCGCAAAGGCGTGGTGGTGTCATTCGAGTCTATGTTTTGCATTTAATCGGTTGCCAAAGACAAAAGTCTGCCCTGTATTCGAAATGTTTATATGCAGCTCGGTCGAT
Source organism: Gymnapogon annona (assembly GCA_029814585.1). NCBI lineage: Eukaryota > Metazoa > Chordata > Actinopteri > Kurtiformes > Apogonidae > Gymnapogon > Gymnapogon annona. The sequence continues at coordinate 13,649,245 of JAPTHA010000016.1, read as the reverse complement.
TGTCTTATTTGCATTGCAGTCATCATTCAAGGAAGCGGTGCATACAGAATTGACGGTGTTTGTAGTGCATTCTTTCTCTTCCACGGAGCTGTCTCACTCATTGTACTTCCTCCCGGGTATGGATTATTAAACTGAAATAAGCCTTGATTGGACCAACAGACTTGTTAAACTTCAGCAGCAGCAAATGTATATTTAAAAAATACACCGGAATTGCTCAAAACTAAAAAAAAATTCAACATTTAAAGATTCAGAAAGTTAACTGTTAAGATCAAAACACTGACGAATTGGAAACGTTGATATTTATTCCATTGTCTGCATAGTTTTCTGTACAATCATTCCTTGATTGAGTTGCAGCACTTGCCTGTTTTGAAATAATGAAAATAATGATTTTGGCCTTTTTTTTTTCCTTAGACAGAAACAACACTATTAACACAAACAAGTGTTTTTTGTGGAACTAAGCTTTTAAAAATTGTCGTACTTTTTTCCACACACACATTTGGAATTGAATGCTGATTACATCAATGAGACTATTTTGGGAGAAATATTACTATTAGGTTACGTGTGCCCTACAATGGTCATGTGAAACATTTTTCTGTTGTATTATTTGGACAAATTTTATTAATTAAATATTCTATTTTAATTAATTTTGTTAATTCTATTAACACAGACAGACAATGTTTTTGTGGAACTAAGCTTTTAAAAAATGTCACCCTTTATTCACATTTGGAATAGAACACTCACTACATCAATTAGACTATTTTTGGGGGGAATGTTACTATAAGATTATATGTACCCTACGGTCATATGAAATATTTTTCTGTTGTGGTAATTGGATTAATTATCGTCCAAGATCATGTATTGGTGATGGCTGAGTTGAGACGCTGCATGAAATTTCCATCATAATCCAAACATTCTCAATGGGGTTCAGGATCTGGACTCAGTGGTGGTCAATGTATGTGTGAAAATTATGTCTCATACTCCATCTGTTTAGGAAACATCACACATGACTCAGATGAATCCTCATGTCATATTAGAATATTCCCGTTATCACCATAAAAGAAAAAAAATCAACAGATTTTTCAAACCTGGTCAGTCAGTATAATCGGTTTAGTTGAATAATTTTTTTGGACCCAATGTTGCTAATCTTAACTCAGATCTGACAGGCTTATACTGTAGGCACTAGGAATGCTGGGTAATTACGCTGCTTCTCTGCTCACACTTCAACAGTCAGTCTGGACTCTGCAGACGAAATGACTTTTTTCCATTGAAACACAGTCCAATCTTAATGCTCTCTATCAAACTGATGGCTGTTTAAAAAATGAGAAGCTGCTCACTGCATCTGTCATAGAGTCAAATCATACATTTCCTAGAGTGGATAAAGTTAATCTGAAACAAATGCAGCTTAACATTTATGGGTTTGATCAAATGCTCAAGTTGTAAAATGCCTAGGCCAATGATAATAATAATAATGGATATCGCTGACTAAGGAGTGAACTTCAAGTATATTTTTTACCCCAAATAAAAATGTGTGGACTGTCATTACTTTTTAGACTATTTAAATAATCCATTATTCATGCACATCTCTTAAAAACAATGGTTCCTAGCCAGAACAAGTTGAAAGCCACAAATATCTATCACCACCAATCTGGAAAACAATTCCTTGCTGTTGGAGGGGTCCTATTTTTTTTTTGTACTTTTTTAGTATTATATGTTAGTCTGAACCACTGAACATCAAACTAACCATAATAAATCAAGGCGGTACTCTGTGGACATGAGAAAACAGACACGCTTCAATCTGTTTGCAGTTAATTTCGTAACACTATCTCTTTTGTTTTTCTTCTCCTTCACTTACACAGACGCACACTGTGCTTCAGCTCATTGTTTAGCCCAGACATGCTTGACCTCTTCCTCTGCTTTGCTCTGTTGGGATGTCTGGTCTTGGCTTAAAGTAAGGAATGCATAATAATTGCCAGAGAGTTCAGTCTTGGGCTATGAGGAGCATGCCGTACGTTGCCTGGGGCAGTGTTATTTTTGGGGGAGGTGTTTTCAAACTATCACCATGGTGATGAAATAAATATTAAACCAACTAATTCAAATTCCCAGTGGTACTTGCATTGGAATATGAATCTAAGAGTTTCCGTGGATGCGTTGTGTAAGTGGTGCCATCATGTCCCTCGTGCCCACCCCAGTCAGAAGATAAACATGTTTATTTAACACTGGGATGTTCCTAATCCCATTCACTCTTCACATCTCCGGTTCGAGGTGTGTCCTGGCTGTTTTGCTGTATTAACAGGTTTGTCTGCATGTGCTCGGTGTGCATGGGGACACACTCTAATTGTGCCACATATGCTGAGGAAGACTGTTTTCTCACCTCTCATGTCTCACATTTTCCATCGTTAAACCAGTAACCCTTAAACCCTCACTGCCAGCATAAAAACACACACAAACCCTTAAGTTTTTAGATGTGCCTTCTCCCACTGCTGTGGCTGCGTCATGATGTTGCAAGTATACATGGTGTCAGCAAGGGCAGTGGGATGGAATGGGTGGGGGCTGAACTCAGGCCTCATGCAATCACAACAGCAAATGAGCTGAAAGAGACTGAAGACACGGTTACTGTTCGGGAAGAGTGCACCTGCTGGATGAGATGACTCCCCAGAGCATCAACCCAAGACTCACTGAGTCAGCAAGGCCACGGCTTGGACTAATCACACACACCACATCTCTGCCTTTAACCCTGATGCCACAGACGAGACCTAGTAGTATTTATGCATATGGAATCAGTTTTGATGTACTTTGTAGGGCAGGTGTCAAACGTGTGGCTCGTGGCCACCAAATGGTCTGGTGTGGCCTCTTGTACGAGTGCAAGATGTGAAACAAACTGGAGTTAAGAGCAGCAACACATGCAGCCCGGTTTGATCTCAAGTGGACCAGGCTAGTGAAATGAAGGCATAATGGCATAGAAATTATGACAACTCCAAATTTTTAAATTAGATGGTAAAAATGTTAAATGTGAATAATTTATATATGTAACCATGAACAACCTGAAAATTCTTAATGAAAAATAAGTGGGATTCTAACAGCTAACAATTCTAAAAGATTTTGCCTGTTACTACCGGTAAATGTCTTTACCTTTGTACACAAAATGGAGAACAATTATATTGTTAATTGTAATATTTATTTATATTTTATGAATTTGTGGTATTTATTTGTAGTATATGCTATTATTTTACTAATCTGACGTCAACATGTGGACACCTGGAGCCAGGATTTGAACCGCCAACCCTTTGGCCATTGGACAACCCACTGAAGGGTACCCCTGAGGGTACCCCAGAGTCACCCACTGAATCATATTGAGTTGTTGTGGATTTTAAAGATTGACATAATGATATCTTGATGTAGGGAAAAAGCTGACATGTAAATAATCGGTTGTTATATTACTTTTCCCCTTTACGTTGAATCACAGGATTACGGTCATTATCTTGCTGCTACCACGGTGAGCTTACTTAATCAGAATTCAGTTTACAAGGTTTCCATTGAGGGTCACATATAGCGGTGTCTGATGTGCAGAGTCATACTGACACAGTGAGCAAAGCACGTCATCTGTTGTCATTATATAATGGATGAAATGTCTGTCAACACACAATCAATTTGAAGACTGAGGGCATGAGTTCACTTATGGCTCTGCACCCCTGGGATCACAGTTATTTGTACTCAGGCCAACACTTTAGGTAATGAGCTGTCTTTCAGTGCACGAATGGATACAGTTATATTTAAAGGTAGGGGTCCAGAGTGAAGGTTTAATTTATTTTTATATTTCAATCACCCTCTGCCAATGGTAAACTCAGGATCATAGGCTTAGTTTAGGTCAGAGATGCTCAAATTAGAATAAATGGAGGGTTATATGCTAAAATGTTTTGTTTTTGTTAGGTTTGACAAATTAATCATGATGCACCTCTATTTAAAGACTGAGAAATGCATGTACGGTCATTAAAAAATTAACTAAACCATATTATACTATTGCTTTTTTTTCCTTTATATACTGTTTTGTTTTTGTACCTGCTGTCAGCTAGAGCTGCCAAACTGACTTTCACAGTGAATGTTGTTGACAATGTTTACAATGACAAAGGATTCTGATTCTGAAACTACGTCTTGGCCTTTTGCACTGTATTGTTCATTAAAAAAAACAAAAAACGAGCAGTTCTTATAAAAGTAATGAATTACACACAGATTAGATGAGTATTATTTTAGAAACATTATTCTATCATCTTCTGTTGTTGCGTAAAAATGAAAAAGACAATTGGATGGAAATACCTTTCCAGAGTGAATGCTCCAGTTCTTTCTGCGAACACTGCCATAAAACTCACAAGGTGTGCACTTTAGCTGCACTGAATACATGTTCCATAGTCATTAGGGTTTTCCGTAGGTTCATAACTTCTTTGCTCGGCAGCTGGTTTCCACTTTACAAGAGCATAATGTGTCTAGCCTCTGTTCCAGTAAAGATGACTAAACAGAGCTTCAGTAACTGTGATTATCAACTTTATGACGGTTAATAGCTAATGATGTGCTATCACAGCGGCACTTCACATAATGGTGTACAGTTTTTTGTTTTTTTTGTTTTTTTTTACGTATACCATAGCAGAATGTTTGGCTGTTTAGCTCATGCCACTCTGCATTCTGTACATTCACTGAATAACTGAAACCCACAACCACATTTGATTTACTCGCCATGTACCAACAATTTGTTACACACAGTCTGAAAGGTTCCCCTATTTACATTCCGCACTAAGAATGTCTGCCTCGGTCTTTCCACTGTTTGTGGGAAAATATGTCTGAAGAACAACAGAACTTCAGGCCTTGCTATTGATGAGAGCATCGATAATTTCTTTTGTCTCAGGTTTCACTCTTGTTCCAGTAATGCTCCGTTACATAGTGAAGATCCATGTAACTTGTCATAACTTTTCATCCACCAATTTACCACACACTTCTTCACGTACTGGTTTTGTGTAACAGTTTTTCAACACGATTATGTTCTTTCCTCGTCTTTTCAGATGGCTGTGTCCGTGCGGGGCTTGTACTTCGTGGTGACCCTGTTCCTGGGTAGTTTCTTTGGCAGTGTCTTCATGTTGGGTCCAGTCCTGCCCCTCATGCTGCTGTCTCCTGCCTGGTATCGCTGGATCACCGATCGCATTGTAGCAACCTGGCTCACCCTCCCCGTGGTGTGTAGACTATGCCGGCCTCGTCCCTACGTGACAGATGGTCTAGAGTTACCTGTGTTTAGTCTGCATCATCCCAGTCTCGTTAATGCCACTTGGCCTTCATCTGATTTATTATTTTTATCACAAGTGCACTTCATTTATCCTGATTCCCCTCAAGCACAAGCATTCAAGTGTCCAGATGAATTATGTTGTTATTTATATATTTCTCTTCTGCTTCTGGTCTCTCTCAAATTCATCTTACATTTTTCTTCTTCCTAGTCCCATACCTTTTCTAATTTTCTTGCCCCCCCCCCCCCATCTTACTCTTGCCTCTGTAGTCTTTGCTGGAGCTGGTATTTGGAGTGAAGGTGGTCATAACAGGTGACGGCTTCATTCCTGGGGAGAGAAGCGTGATCATCATGAACCACCGGACACGGCTTGACTGGATGTTCCTGTGGTGTTGTCTGCTCAGGTACAGCTACCTTCGCCTGGAGAAGATCTGCCTCAAAGCCGCTCTCAAAGCGGTTCCTGGCTTCGGTGGGTGTACTTTCCCATTTTTTTTTCTACAGACCTGTTTGAGCATAATTTTGCCACGTGTTACAAAATTAGTCCAGAAGGAGTTTAAACTCGGATAACAAACCAATGGAATACGGTTTGAGTTAAATGACCTGAAGAAGCCAATCCAAATTTGCTTTCATAAAAATTGCGTGATGTAATTGTGTCTATCAAGTCAATTCACTCCTGAACTGAACTAAAAGGAAACTTACTGCACAATGTCATTAACCTTAACTGCTTTTAATGAATTATTCCTCAACACTCATGGAGTAATCCTAACTTAGGTAAAGACTTGGCTGTGCATTTTTGTCAAGGGATATTTTTGAAGTCAAAGATTGTGGCTTCTTGAGGAGAGCTTTATTTGCTCAGAAGTGAATTATAAACCACAACTATACCATATTCTATCTGTGTGAAACATTGTGTGATCAGAAATGAATACAAGTTGCAGTGGGAGCAAAAAAGATGATTTGGATCAAAAGCTGGGTTAAAAAATTGAGGCAGAAGGAGAGTATCCAAGTAATTTTAATGTGCAAAACCCAACCCGTGTTAATGAAACAAAGTAAGGTTTTACACACACAAGCATGAAATGAGTGGTACTCTCAGGTGAGACAGATTCTGTTAGCTGTTAGTCATACGACGTGTTAATTAAGAGAATGTTTGTACTGAAAAATGAACATCTGCTGACAAAATGACTGTTATTTTCCATCTAGTACTGGAGGAAACACACTTGACGCAACTAAATCACACCGGTCCATTCCAAACCTGAAATCTGAAATTTTCCAGCACTTTATTTTTCTGAGTGATGTGCACATGTTTAAAAAATGGAAAACACTAATGTTTCCAACCCCCAGTCCTAGATATGAACATCAAGTCCAATGAAGATCCACCGGTGATCTTCAGTGACTTTGGGCTGAAGGGCCTTTATAAACAGGCCTGTTTTTTATATAACTGGTCTTTGGGTGAATACTTTCCACATCCAGTATATAACAATAAATGTCAGGCCAGTCAACACAGCTGACGATACAACAGTGAGTCAGAGAGGCTTCTGCTCGTCTACAATGCACAGATATTACAGTCCTAGTTGGAGTAGACAGTGCACATGTGCTGAGACATTAACCCTGATGAAGCTCTTCACTTCACGAGCTACAGTCATTTTCCTTCTTTTAGGGAATTATCTCTGTAACTTAAAGAGATAAACCACCAACACCATTCTGAAAAACTATATTACATTAGGTAACACTGTAAGGGGATGTCACAGAAGCTATTTTGTGTGTCTAATTTGTCTATATCTCTAAGAATTTATAAAACTAGAACACTAATATCATACGCTGTTATGGTTAAATATTGACATCCGTAACGTAGTATTCCCTTCTTCTGGAACGCGAATCATTGTTAACTGGTGTTGTGAAATATTCAAGTATGGACTAACCCTAAAACACAAACAGCTTCTGGAGACCAAAAGCATCTAGTGATCTAAAATGTTTTAATAACCTTTGAATCACCAATCCTGTCTACACGTTCAACAATTCAGGTAAAATCCAGTTTTCATCTTTTCAGCAGTAAATATGATCCATTTGAAGTCTCAGAGATTCTGCAGAGAACATGGACACACTGTTACCTTCTACATTATTGGTTCATTAATCAAACCCATGTAGTTTGCATTATGTTGTCAAATTACATGTTAATGATGGTGATAATGATGGCAGTATTGTATTGATATGTCAAACTGTGTGCCGATGATGATGACAAAGGAGTGTGTGAATAAAGTCAAGTAAAAATGTGAATAAAGATCCAAATAATGATTTTGGGTCTCTAGGGGTTAAAGAAAAGTGACAGTCTTTGCCCCTGTGCAGGCTGGGCGATGCAGGTGGCCTGTTTTGTCTTTATTCAGCGTCGTTGGGAAGCAGACAAGAAGCATTTGGAGAACATGTTGGACTACTTCTGTGACATCAGAGAGCCTCTGCAGCTGCTTCTGTTTCCTGAAGGCACAGACCTGACAGGTGAGGACCAGGAACACATCCATGTAAACATCCACCCATGTAAACACGTTCACAGCAACACCCTCAAACCAGACCCCCAGAGCTTTGTGTGTCTCGGGCACCTGTCTTACACTTTGCTCTGACACCGTTACGCAAACACACTTGCAAAGTGACAAGGCATGACCGAAATCCCCCGACACACACCCGGGTCGTCATATCTCCAAGAACGCTCTGATCTTTCAATCCACACAACAGACACCGGTGTCTAAAGCCCGTTCAGATTATGATTAAACCACTCAAAGTCTAGAGTAGCTTTGCCTGGGGAAGTTGATGCATGATGTCATGAGGGGGAGCAGTGGAATTTGCGTCAGCACTGGACATCAGCTTTAGGGTTTTTAATTGGCTTCCCTTTCTCCTGCGCAACTGAACTTGCATGTCTATATATATATATATATGTGTATGTATACTGCGTTTAAGCCTCTTAAACCTTATGGATTAATTTGACAACAACACACAAATGCAATATGTTCTGACATGTTACGCAGAGGCCGTGCTTTTTATTTTTCCCTCCATATATAATAGTCCTGTATACATATGCAGTTCACTCTGCTGGATCAGGTTGAGTACACTTAAGCCTCTAGAAATTCCATGACCCCGTCTGAAGCCGAGGAGCTTGGTTGAATTGATTGTACAAAATTCCATATTATAGTTTTGAGCCCCCCCAGGGGAGCCGATATCCAGGCCTGATCTGCAGCGCTCAGTCTATAGACCTACAGTCCGTCCGAATGAGCTGCTGGTTGCGTAACATAACTAATGACTCGTCGTATAGTTTACATGTTCCTACAACAAGTTCCTGAGGAATGTTTGGGTCATAAGAAGTCATCTTCTCTTTACATCCTACTGTAAACACCCTGCTGGATCTTATTCATAATTGTATGCATTATTTGTACATTGGAAGTATTCATTTCATTTTTACTCTTTATTATGTTTTAATAGAACAATATGTCCCCCGTTGTACTTGTGCTGATGAATAGTATTTAAGTGTTGCATACCATGCGCTTTCCACACATTGGCTGTCAATGTGCTGGAGTTTACTTTTGTGGCACAAAGTGAGCAGTTTTATCAACATTACATAGAATAGTAGAGCCCCGAGAGGTTGGCACTTTGATTCCTTTTTACTTGTATATATGTTTGTTCTTCTTTCAATATATAGCATTAGTTGTTTCATTTTACTTACTACTAAGTAAGTAAAGTAAGTGCACAAGTAGTTTCTCTTTGACTTTGAGGAACTGGTTATAGTTTACCATATTTCCTCATAATAGTGAAGCTTAGTTACAGCAGGTTTCAGACCTTTGTTCATTGTTTGCTTGTATTACATGCAGGCTTTTATTTTTAATTCTCTCTGGTGTTGCTCATATCTTTTACATCTTGTTTTGTTCCCTCTGGGCTTTTCATTGTTAAAAGTACTTGGTTAGACTACATTAAAAAAAAAACTTAAACTTGTTAACATGGTATTTATTATGCAGTTTCATCTCTTTATGTTTTGATATTTGTGCAAAATTTAGTTTTCATATCGCACTCATCCATGCCAATATTACAGTCCCAGCTTTCACTCCAGTGGCTATCATGAAAGCCTTGATTTACAGAGGCTGAAAAAATGTGCAATAAACAATGCGTGATATTCCATCATGCATACCTGAATACCAATGAGCAATGTTATCATGTGTAGCAAATTGTACTTAATCAAAGCCTCTATGACAATTTATTTTATGTCTGATTCCTGCAGAAAATACAAGAGTCAAGAGTGATGCCTTTGCTGTTCAGAACAGCCTTCCAAAGTTTGAGTATGTTCTGCATCCACGGACAACTGGATTCACCTTCATTGTGGACACACTGCGAAAAGGTTAAGTCTAATCCATCTTGTAGTAGTTTATGAGCTCTCTACATTAAATTACTATAATAAAAATGTCACGAGTTGGCAGACGAACTGCATCATTATAGATATGTTTTACCAGCAAAACTGATGGAGAGTAACTCTGTGCCGTTCCATTGGGGCTATTAGTTGGGGGTACGATACCTGTTACTCTTGTTAGGCTCCTGTGCTTCATGCCACTGCCAGCCATTACAACACCCCTGAGGTTCTCATGTTTCCCTATGAGCTAATTCTGGCAGTCCTCCAGCGGCCTTAAATACCAGCCCTAGCCCTGCTGCCTCATCCCCCACCTCTGCTGGATGCTGAGCATGGCACTAACTATCCCAGCAGGTGTAGTAAATCGGTGTGATGTCATCAGACTTAACTAATTTTCCTCAGCTCTGGACTGCGGATCGCCATCCCTTGCATGTTGTCTTTCTCAGTACCGAACCCCTCGCGGCTCTATTTTTATCTCACTGTAGATGAAATGTACAGGAGCAGACATGTGCCGGTGTCACCCTGTCCAGTTGATCTTTCATTCACCTTTCTCTGCGCTGTAAGGACACTGCGGTTTGGTGGCGATGGTATAGGCAGTGTGGCGGAGAAGGGCTGAAGCCCTAAGCCGCTGTATAATTAGAGGTACTTGTGTAATAGAGGTGAGAGTGAGGATTTTGAAGAGGTCATGACACAGTTCTAATTACCAGTCTGAATGTGGACAAGGGATAAAATGAAATCTCAGCACAGTGTCATGTCTAGAAAGGTTACAGGAAGCATGTCTGTTCGGGACTCGTATTTAGGAATTTCCCATCTTAACCTTTATACACCTGTGACTATTTTTTCTCTGGACATTCTAATGATTTTTGTGTGCTTCTGTTTTTTTTCATGTTTATTTATTTCTTATTTATATTGACTGTGTGAATTTTTGTTGTCACCTTGCACTGCAGCCACTCATGGCTTTAGGTTCATTCAGCAATTGTGCACTTTTCTATTTTCCATATTTATTTTGGGTTATCAGTTGCCAATTTATGACATTTCATTACCAGATTCATTGTGTGTCTGTGTAATGACGACAAAGGAAGTCAAAGTTTTTACAATTTGTTATATTATCCTCTATATTCTGCAGTGTATATCAGTGCAAAATGTAGTGATATACATATATCATGAGACACAATTTTTAAATGACATATTTACATCTAATGTGAATGTTTATAAAGAGCCAGCAAGTGCAAAGGTTGTTTGATGAAGTCGGAAAAAGCAAGAAAAATATGTATCTAAAACCCCAATCATTGGTGACACTACATGTGTTTTACTACTTTACTAAACTGGAGCAATGATAAACACTAAAACTATAGCATCCAGATATTTACCAATAACCAGTTTTCCAATAAAATTCCTGACTAATATGAGATGGTGTGTGTGTTCCTAGGAGACAACCTGGATGCCGTCCATGACATCACTGTAGCTTACCCCAAAAACATCCCTCAAACCGAACGTCACCTCATCCTGGGCCTTTTCCCCCGTGAGATTCACTTCCACGTTCGCCGTTACCCAGCGACTGCACTGCCCTCCTCATCTGAGCTGGAGTCCTGGTGTCGCGAGCGCTGGGTTGAGAAGGAGGCCCGCCTGCAGGAGTTCTACTCCAGTGAGCCACGGGGCTTCGACCGCGACGGCGTGGCACGTGTACCTCCCTGTAAGACGGAGCTGAGGGTGGCTCTGATCAAAGCCGCCTCTCTGCTGTACTGGACCATCTTCATAGCTCTGTGCTTCACCGGCCTGTGGCTCTGGGCTCCATTCAGGTTGTATTTCCTGGTCATGGTCGGAGTGTATCTGGCCCAGCAGAAGCTGGTGGGAGGGCTGGAGCTGCTGGAGCTGGCCTGCCATCAATACTGGAAGTCCATGGCCAAGGACTTGGATGAAAAGGATAAAGTGCTGGATGGGAAGATGAAGTGAGGGTAGAAGATGTGTTTCTATCTTTGCTTATGAAGGACCCTGAGGACTCTGCTGTGCTGGCCTGCTCAGTCCACAGGGTGTTAACATCCCTCCATGGGATCCAAAAGCCCATGCCTTAGAAAAAGGAGTAAGATGTTTGCCTCCTGATAATGCATGGCTATAGAGGAGGGATCTTTTTTGTTTAAAAGAAGCTAAGATGAAGTAATGACTGTTGTTTACATAGGGTGGGGAATGAAATACAAAACGCCAAGTACCGGATACTGGGGGCGGGTAGGATTGAGTTTTGGTTCTGCTTATCGGCAACTAAATGCCAGGACTGTTAAGCCGAGCTGGCATGCATGGCTGAAGTGCAACCGTTTGAAGAGGGATACAAACCCTGTGTGCAGACACATCCATCTCTTAAAATGAGTAAACATGTATTCAACATGCCATTCCACTAACGGTTGAGACAGATGCACCCACATGTAATTCCAGATACTGATTTGATGAATATGCTCCTTAAGTATCACAAATAACAACAGCTGGTGACGTGTGGGTCACACACAGGCACAATTTGTTTACGTCAGAATTGTTTTTTAAATTAGAGCAGTCTGAGTTCTAAATCGTGTTAATGTTGCTTATAAAAATGAAAGACATTTATCTGCAATCAATCTGAAATCTGAACCAACCCCTCTACCTTGTAAACAGTTGTATAACAAGAGGGGAAATGTTTGTGTGAATACAAATCACTTTATACCAAATGCAATATAATATCTATATATGGTTTTATATATTAATATGCCTGTTTTTTCTCGACAGGTAAACTGATCTAAGTGACTGAATCATCGGAATCAATACAGTGAATCGATAAGACTCGATAAGCAGAACTGGACCTGATACCCACCCCTATACACTTGATCTGTTCATGGAATCCATCGCATCTGTGTCACATGTATGTGTTTCTCTGCGTATAATCATGACTGAAGGTCAGAGTGGATGCATTTCTCTCCGTTTCTGTTGTTGGTGCTTGTCATAGATTAATGCCGATCATCATCGTGGTCATGTTATCAAATAATGCTGTTAGTATTTGTTGTACTGTTTCCATGTCATGAAGTTGGCTTTATTTGACAGTTTGTGGTTTTATCCGCGCCGTAAATGGAACAGAGCCATAGTACAGGCCTCCTGTACATACAAGGACTTGAGTACCATTATGTAATTCATTACTGTAGTTGCCACACTAGACCATTAGGCCTAGTTAAGGAAGTCAGATTTCCGTCTCAGAATAATGCAATTCCTAGCGAATTATGAGCAGGTTTAAGGGTATATAAATATACCATTGTTTACCTTTTAATGTGTACAATTACACTTTTCTACCAATTGGGAAATCCACTTTTTCCTGTTAGTGAGAACGTTTGTGTTTTTATTACTGTGTAGGGACATGTTAGTCTGTGTTTGTGTTCAACAAAAGCCAAAGGTGATGAGATCTAGTAGAAGTAACCAAACCGAATGTAGTCTGTCATTTTGAGAAACTCGGCTCTGGGAAGATGGATGAGGTAGGGCTGGGCGATATGGCCGGAAATAAGAAGAATTGAGAATGTCCCCAATCTGAACCATGATATTTATAGTTTTAAGACTCACTTGGTGTGATTTAAAATCTTAAGAGTACTCTCTTAAGATTTTAAGAGCATGGCGATGCTGAGAAGAGAACACGATCCGATACCTAACGTGGTCGTATCTAATGAGAACGTGTCAGTATTTTGAGAAAAGACATTCAATTAAGAGAGAAATTATAAATACTGAGAGAATAAATGGACTAAACAGACTAAAACAATGCTTTTTTGAGAAACATTCTCTGTATATTTGGAATCCATTGGATAACGTCATTTGAATAATCTGAATCACAATCTAAATGTCTGACATGCATTTGAACACACCATGTAGTTTCCTTGTCCCCCCACTCTGCTGTACAAAGCCATGTAGGTCTCAGGTTTTACCAGGTGCAACTGAATGCACCACGAAGTCCAGGTAGTACGTCTTTTAAATTAAACCAGAACGTGTTAGAAACACAGCGGAGTCTTTGAGCACGAGTACAAGCGTGGCTCTTTCATGGATGTCAGTTATTTCTTCAGGCTGTATCTGTGTCAGGTACAAATGTCCAGAGTGTATCTTTAAATATGTATGTATGCGTGCGTGTGTGTGTGTGTATATACACACACTATATTCCCTAAAGTATTTGCTCACCTGCCTTGACTTGCATATGAACTTAAGTGACATCCCATTCCTAATCCATAGGTTCAATATGA
>JAPTHA010000016.1:13576560-13588080 GCA_029814585.1 Gymnapogon annona | reverse complement strand
CTTTGTTTGTTTGCTGAACTTCAAACCCCTGACCGATTAGTTGTCTTTAACCCCTGGCTCTAATGACCAGCCTTTTGAGCACCTGTATTGACTATAAAGACCAAAGACCGAATCTCCTTAATTATTTACTAAGGGCACATGGATCAGATTCAGTTCTCAGTTCCTTGTGTATTAACCTTCAAGCCACCAGAAGCACACAAATGTGGCATGATTGGGCTCAGTTCAAACAATATTTTTAATAGTAGTGTTTCTTACAGTGGTGTTTATTGTGCTGTGACACAAACCATAATAATCAAACTGTCATAATAAAGATGTTTTTTTTTTTAATAAAAAATATCAAAATCTCAGTAAATTGCAACGTTTCAAGGCCTTTCAGTTCTATTTCTGTGCAAAATGATCTCACTGATGGGAGTCAGCCAACAGTAACTAATTTGTTGACGTGTTACATTTACCACAGGAACACCACAAAAATGTACACAAGGCCTATGTTGTAAAAGGAGGCTGGCATTTTTGCACTCTGTGGCAGCTGTAATTATATACTCAAACCCAGCACAGTGATAAGTTTAGGGACATATTTTCATTTCAAAACAAACAGGGCAGTATTTACCAAAATATATCACACTTAAGGTCTCTACAATGTGCTTGGTCATTGCCAGCTCACCCTGAATGCTTTTTTCCAATCATTTGTTCTAAAAGTTGATTTGCTGCTCATACTTTTATGATTATCTTGTGCGCCACTTACATCGCAAATTAATCACAGTACTAAATACAGAAAAGTACAAATGTATTGCTATGAAATAAACACCTAGGCTTCTGGAGTTCAGTAAGAATTGCACCTTGGCTATGGCTCCATTATAGATTAATTTATTGGCTGCTCACTCAGTACAAACTTTATGGCACTAATGTTTTTGAAATACCACAGCCCTCATATTCAGTCCGTGTTGTGGCTGTTACATAATGCCTACGTCAATGTTGCTTCACTTTATTGTTTAGTTATGTCTCACCTTGATGGTGTTTACAATCCAGTAATAAATACTTTATACAAGTGAGCATTGTTTTAATCATATTTTCTCCAAATACCAGTTACTCCCTTTGGAAAACTGAGCTCAGGCTGAACAGTGTTTCCTCTTCTACCTCATGCACTATTTTATAAACCGTGTTTGTGCACTGCTACTCTCAGACTGTTTTGATGTTGCAATAAAAGGATGAGTAAATAATTCACTATCATGTTACTGTTCCTCGCGAGAGGCCATGCAGGGTTCTGGCCCATAGAACGCCAGTCAGTGGGTGAGAGAGAGAGAGAGAGAGAGAGTAAAAATAAAGCACAGCCAGTGTCATGAATTGAAAGCTAAATGAAAGAGTGTTCTTTCCTAATCCAGTTTATTCAGGTTTTCCTACAGAGCCAGCCTCGCACTGGAGCTGGCCCTGCTTCTACAGACTTCACTCACCTCTCACTGACTTCTCTGCAGAGATTACAGTTGGTGTTGCCATGTCTCCTCTTGGACAATTGTGTCCAAATGCGGTTCCTTAATTTGCTTTCCTTCATTTACACTAACTGCGTATTACTGTTTGTCTATTGATGCTGGGTAATTCAAGAATTTGTATTTGATGTGTTGTCCTTTGTATTTACGCCAACATCGTTTTTTGGTTTTATATAATCTCTT
The DNA here is from genome assembly GCA_029814585.1 of Gymnapogon annona. Classification (NCBI taxonomy): domain Eukaryota; kingdom Metazoa; phylum Chordata; class Actinopteri; order Kurtiformes; family Apogonidae; genus Gymnapogon; species Gymnapogon annona. Next base: position 13,586,416 of record JAPTHA010000016.1, on the reverse strand, counting down.
GTTGTTTCATGTAGTCTGCTCTCTGACTCGGGAAAGGGCAGAATAAATACACATCAATCTGTGTTTTGATGTTATATTCATATGTTTTCAGGCCACATCCATTCAATATTAACATAATGGAGACGAAGAGTACACATCATGATGCAGAGGTTATTATTATATTATTTTTTTAGGAATGAAAAAGAACTCACACCAGTATTCATTAACATATTTATACATCACATTCAACAGCAACATCAGAGAAATACCTGTTCTGTTGTTGTAAGAGACATAAATAATCACAATCCTTATCAGTCATTACCAGTCATTTCTTGTAAAACCATCTTTCTATTCACATTCTTCAAGTTTCAGCTCTTCTTATAAAATCTACCAGTCTGTAAAAAAAACATAACTCAAGTAAATACAGTATCACAAGTCCTGGGTTCAACGCTCAAGTTTATTTCTTTTCATCACGTTTACGCATGAATGAAATATGTCCTCAAGAGCAGCAGCATATATCAGACACATCCCTATAATGTCTCAATCTTTAGTTTCTGGGAGCCACTTATTATTTCTCAGTTCAGATGATAAAATCACACAATGAGTGAATATATACATAAATGAACATTTGTGGCCATTTTTACACAATGTTTCATCACAACTTCATTTTATACTTGTGTTACTCAGAACAGACCTGTAGAAGAGGCTATTGTGGGTTTTCTTTTCACCAGTAAAATAAACAGCATGTACACTAGAATTATGAACTCGAGTCAGTGTTACAAGTAGAATTACCAGGACACTGTGGATATTCAGTTGCATTTGAAAAATATTGTTGTTGTTGAAATTGTTCTGGAATATAAATTCTGTGCCAGTCTTTGGCATGTACAATCCCAACTTTCCTCTTTCCATCGAACTTTAAAAGTCTCTCTGATTTCCAGCCTGTGATATGGATTACAGAGACAAAGCTGTACATGAATACATCAAAATATATTTAATTTAAATTTAGATCCACTGTATTATTATTGTGAAAGGTCATGGTTAACATTTCTGATCAATGATGGCAATTTAGGAACAGATGTCCAGCTTAAAGAGAGCGACTTGGCAAGATGCAAACCAAATAAACAACAACTATGAAGCCTATGAAGTCAGAAGCCTAGACTTACAACTGTAGAAACAGGCAGATTTTTATGTAATCCAAAAATAAGAATGCGCCTGCAGCTTTGGTGCTATTGGTGGTTTGGGTTTTGGTACTTAGATCACTAACTGGCACCAAAAACTAGAAAAAATCTTGCCAACCTCTCATACATCTTCATTTTTGTTATTGGTCATTATAATTTCAGGGCCAAACAGCTGTGCAGTTTAACAAGGCCTATTATTTCATTTTAATTTGTATTTGGTGCCATCCTATAATAAAGCCTTGCCATAAAAAGAGTTTGGCGTATCATGTCCCTTTCTGTTCTGGCCTTGATAAAGCCTGTTATTATTGTCTTTCCATGCAGTGTCTATGTCTGGTGAGACTTGGTGCTGTCGTTTGTGTGTGGAGTGCTTAGCCCAAATTAGAGCAGTTCTTAAGTTGGTGCAAGAAGATATAAAAGGAAGCAGGTCTTGGCCGGGTGATAGAGTGAGTCTCCCCTGCAGAGGCTTGTTTAAGAGCTCCTCCAGCTCATCACCGCCTGCTGACGGGGTCAACCTGCCGTCCTGGGAGAGTTGCTCAAATTAAAGCTAGTTTGTGTCCCTTATTTTTACGATTAACCTGAATTGTCAGTGTTCTTCTGCCTCTCGTCCCCTGAGACTCAGCATTGATATGAAGGTGGTTATAACGACTCATTACGCATGTATCTGTTTGTAACTGGGTGTGATGCTGTTGTGCCAGTGGCCTCAGTCATATATTCCCTCCAACCTTCATGCCTGACAGTATTGACAATCACACCACGTTTGGGTGGTGTTATGTACATGTGAGGACGGATCTTTGCTTTGGAGATAGAAGAACTAAACAGCAGTTGCTTTTGTAAGCATCCTTAGAGATTTTTTGGCAAATTTTTATTCTGCCCGTTTCAGTGAAAAGACCAGGGTTAAGGCTGAAACAATAATAATTGCAGAGGTCAGTGTTGCGCTCTGAATTAACCTTATCTTTCTGGTGGTTCTGTTCATTTCTTCCTGTTAATTCCAAGAAAGTCTCTTTGTGAGTCCATCGTCTTCATCAATTAGTCCGTCCTTGTCGCTGATCATCTTCAAATCAACACCCTGACCTCTCATATCTTCTCTTCAGGTGACATTCATGGGCAATATACAGATCTGCTGAGGCTGTTCGAGTATGGTGGCTTCCCTCCAGAGGCAAACTACCTTTTCTTGGGCGACTACGTGGACAGAGGGAAACAGTCGCTGGAAACGATCTGCCTGCTGTTGGCATACAAGATCAAATACCCAGAGAACTTTTTCCTGCTCAGGGGGAACCATGAGTGTGCTTCCATCAACCGCATCTATGGATTCTATGATGAGTGTAAGTGGAATATTAGGTCTCTGTATACATAAAAAAGACTTCAGATCACTAGCACTGTTCTCTTAACCATTGTAAAACATTTTTGCCTTATTTGACTGTATCTTTAAAAAAATGTAGACTGTCTATTGTTTTCTGAGCTGGTGCTGTCTTCATTAATGATTTAACTTGGTTTTTAATGCATTTCTTTGCAATACTTTGAAAGTATTGCAAAAAATGCATCAAAATTGCTATTGCAATAACAAAATCAACATTAAGGAAAATACATAGGTTTATCTGTTAAATTAAGTCAAAAGTCCTCCACAAACACCTACATCACCCTTACTACAGATTATGTACAATGTACTCAGTTCTGTTAGATTCCTAGATTATATAATTTGAGGAGCAATCTTTAAATCTTTACTTCAAAATGATCTCCTACTGTTGTTGCCAATGTGTGACTTAATCCAATGGGCTAAACTGTTAGGAGGAAAATGGCATGCTTGGTCCTCAATCTCCTCCTGATTATTCTTCCATACACATGAAATGGCACAAGCAGCAGAGATACGACACATCCACTGGATGACTTGTTCTTGTTTTCTCACTTGATTGTAGCCTTTAACTCAGCAGGTGTCATTATCATCAGTCCCTCTGCATACATAAATCTTGAAATTGTGTCCCAGTTTGTCTAAGTCACAGAATTTGACTGCAATAAATGGAGCACCCATAACACAATGACCATTGTCAAGTAAAGGGGTATTAATTTGGATTATAAGAGTTCAATTTGATCTGTTAATAGGGGGTTATATATTAGATCAAGGTGGGGGTTTTGTACTTAACAAAAGTGAGCTGAAGAGCAATCGTTTATCCACCAATTGAGCATCTATGGGAACACAACATTATTTGCACCTGTCTAATATTTAGTTTTTTTCCCACAAAAACAGCTTTGTCAAGAGGCCTTCTGTCTAATATATCCATCCAGTGAAAGCTGCCATTTAATGCAATGCTTAATACCTATACCGTTTCTCCTCTCAGTGGTCATGAGGTTATGGCTGATCTGCGTATCAGAGTAGCTTGCAGGGTAGGGGACTTGATCAACACATTTCAATTTAGCCAGAGCTTAAACAAATGCTGGAGATTTTTCAGGTTGTAAATAAAGTGATACGAGAAAGACCCAAGTTTCCCCCTATAAACAGAGGTTGCATTGCACATTGATGTTTCACCCTCTTCATTTGAAGGCTGTATTGGGATTCTGTCAGCTGTTATGCAAGCTGTTTTGCTGCTGTCAATATTGTCGTCAGTTTAACCAGAGTCAGCAGTCTAAAGCACACATCATATATGAAACCCACTGCAGAACAGACCATAACCACTAATAAGTAAAATAACCTTAACGGCTAATAAAAGGTTAAGTGATTCCAAACTACTGCCCAAGGGGACCATCTGTGGGAGGTTTGTAATGGGTTGGACATCACTGTGCATCTTAATCATAAAAACAGAGATGGAAGACTTGAAGAATCCTTGCGCTGAAGCTCTTCTGACGGCTTCCATAATGTCTAATTGTGTGGTTCTTCTTCTCCACAGGTAAGCGCAGGTTCAACATTAAGTTGTGGAAGACCTTCACTGACTGCTTTAACTGCCTCCCCATCGCTGCCATTATAGACGAGAAGATCTTCTGCTGCCATGGAGGTGAGAGAGCTGCTGTTGCGCTCATTTCCTCCCTTTTGACCTAAATTCAGTCTGGGGTGTATTTATATCCTGAGTGTGTGAACTATACCAAGACTTTCAGAGGATCTCACTTCATTTTCACTTTTCATGCTCAGAAGTGGCAGTCACACTTATAACGCTCCTCGTTTAGTTTTAATTATATCTTCACCTAATCAGCAAGAAAATGATTAAGTAGCCACTCCTGTGTGACAGTTTAGCTCTTTATAAATTCTGTATCTGTGGTTGCTGACCCAAAAAACATCTATTAAAATATGGTTTTGAAATCTTAAAATCTTGTGAGAATTGTGCACCATGAATTATACCAACAACCAAAATCTGTTATAATCCATGAAGAAAAAGATGCAGAGAAACGGAAATACCTGTGCAAATCAACATATTGTCAACATTTTACAAATCCTGTTTTCAGTGAAGCCCAAACTGCCTTTGACTCTGCTGCAACTCGTACTGTGTAGTGTATGTTGGTAAAAAAAAAAAAATCACTATCCTTAAATGACCCACTACTCATTCAAAGCATTTTTCATTCTAGGATTATCACCTGATTTGCAGTCAATGGAGCAGATCCGCAGGATTATGAGGCCCACAGACGTGCCAGATACAGGTACTGTGTTTGTGTTAACGGCACTTGACTCTTTGTTGATACTGAACATGGACATTTCCTTTGACTTTCTCACTGGAGCAATGGTGAATATACAGTCAGTTCCATACAGAGGTTTTTTTTGGTTTGTTTAACCTTTATTCAGCCAGGAAAGACACATTGAGATTAAAACCCTCTTTTTCAAGAGCATCCAAGTTTGGAAGTTGATAGCTCTGAACATTCTCTTCTCGTTACTTGGCCAAACATAATTAGAGAGTGCTTAAACAGTGCTTTAAGGCGCCCTCATCAATAACACTGAGACAAATCTAAGCCTTAATAGCTATTATATTGATTTTTGCTGCTCTTAAGTGTTCTTACTCTTTTATTTTTAGAACTTATCGCCAGTTCCTATGCCTTGAATGTAGCATTGTTAACTTTGTATATGATATTATGTGTGTATTATTTTTTTCTTGTGATTTGATTGAAATTGTGTTTGTATTTATTGTATGTACTGTTTGTTGCCACTATTGATGTTGAGGATTCTCTGCAGATGTGATCCTCACAGTTTATTGTCCACATCTGGGTTTTAGAAAATGTGACTCCAGCAAAACAAAGCATATCTGGAAGAATAGGGGGTGGCATGTGTATGGGCTGCTGGAGTCAAAGGGAGAGGATTGGAGGTCATGAGGGAAGAGTTTCTCTTGTTTATAAATCTCTATAAGGACATTTGTTTGTGTTTGGCTCAAGCTACTTTTAGATAGAACCCACTCGGGGTGATAACAGTCAGAATTTCACTCACTAAAGGGAAGAAATGCTTTGAATTATTTTATACAAACCTTTGAGATAGCACAGATATGGATATACTTCACATAATACAACCAGAGCAATAAGAGAATGACTTGTGTTGTTTTATAAAAACAGCGTGATTATGTTTTGACGGGTGTGTTGTGTCTGTATCGTTCCTTTCTTTAACATTATGCTCTGGTGAATGTGTAATAGTACTGTCTTGTCGGCTAAACATTATTTAGTATACAATGTCATGTAATGCTACCTGTTAACTAGTATGTTTTACCTTTTACATGAGAATAAAGACGGCATGTTGTCCGAGATGATCCGGTTAAGTACAAATCTACAGTTGTAAATCTATGGTGGCCACATGATTTTAAATGAAAGGGAGAAAAATATTTACAGTCGCCCTCTTTCATCAGCTGTCTGTGTGTGTCTTAGGTCTGCTGTGTGACCTGCTGTGGTCAGATCCAGATAAGGACGTACAGGGCTGGGGAGAGAACGATCGTGGAGTCTCCTTCACTTTCGGGGCGGACGTGGTCAGCAAGTTCCTCAATCGCCATGACCTGGATCTGATCTGCAGAGCCCACCAGGTAACGACAGAAACCACTCCACACTTTTAATAAAGGGCAGCTTTTTATTTTTCCTGGCGCTACTGATGACTAAGACGCGTGTGTCTCGCTCAGAGCAGACTTAACACCTCCAGACCTCACTGTAACACTCTATGCAGGTGTTATTTGACTCAATCTTCAGCTAATGTTTACTATTCTAATTCAGTGTTTGCTTAATACCTCTTAGACTTATAACACATAAGCAGGTGGCTTATGTGCTGACTTCAGTGTGTGATATTAAAATCGTGATCTTAGAGAATAATGAACATGAGAGTTAAGAGTGCGTATCGTTAATGTTGAAACGGCTTAGATCCAGTATTATGGGTCTCCAATAGGTGTTACATATTGATTTGTGCGTAGGTGTTTTTGTATGTTCAATCTTGAGAGTTGGACTGTGGAACTACCCAAAGATTTCTTTCCTTCTATTGATCGCAGTGGGCAGCGGAATAATGTTGTGTCTTCTAACAGGTTGTGGAGGATGGATACGAGTTCTTTGCCAAACGCCAACTGGTCACACTTTTCTCTGCTCCAAACTACTGCGGGGAGTTCGATAACGCAGGCGGCATGATGAGCGTTGACGAATCCCTCATGTGCTCCTTCCAGGTAGACACGAAAAGCACAGCGGGATATTGATTCTTCAGCTTTGATGCCCTTTCCTGAGTGCTAAACTTTTTTTCCAACCCATTTCAGCTCTTTTTTTTTTCTTAAAGTTTTATACAGTCAGCAGTTTTTTTAATAGGATGTTTATGGGTTATTTTTTATGTCTTTCTATACTCAAAGCACTTTAACAACGTTAAGAACTTATTTCAGGACCAAATTATATTTTTTCCTGAGTAGGTAGTATACCAAGCCAAGGGTGGTAAACATATGGCCCGTGGACCAAAACTGGCTCCAAACTGGTTCATTGAAAGTGTGTCACTGAGTTCTTGACAAGTTGGAATGATCGTAAAGTTTAACCGTATATTTTTCACCCACTTAATGTTTTATACCTTTGTAGACCCACTGTAATCTGTCAGTTGTAATGTATAATATAAATGTAATGTAATAATAAGTTGAGGCATAATACTGTCAAAACTCCTTTTTTAAAGCAATTTCAAATTGTGGGTGTTCAGGATATACATATTTTTCATGAATGGATAAATGGTAAACAATTTCATAATATAATGTGAAATTTTTGCACTAAAACAAAGGTAGAAACTTTGAGTTTTTCTTATGGTCAATGTTACAACACGTATACGACATGTTTCTTATTTTTGTGGCTTCTCTCTGTTTGTGTCTCCTCACTCCAAGATCCTAAAGCCCTCAGAGAAGAAGGCCAAGTACCAGTACGGTGGCGTGAACTCTGGTCGCCCCGTGACCCCGCCCCGCACCGCCCAGGCCCCAAAGAAGAGGTGAACGTACAGCTGTGGCTCTTCCCCCTCCTCACCCAGTTTTCCGTCCTCGGTCTGCTGCCACGGCGACCCCTGTAACTTTCATGTATGGTTAAGATACAGGGCTTATCTAATTGCCCAAGTCTTTTCCCCTCTCTCCACTGACCCCTCCCCAGCTCCACTGACAGCTCTTTTCTTAATGTGTATGTGTACATAAATTTGCTGTGACCGACCTGTTTTAATTTTTTTGCCTGTTTGTTGGTATTTTTGATATTATTAACAAATAATCAGTGTCACGTAAGGGAATGTGCTTCTCTGTGTCGAGAGGCAAAGCGACTGAGTCAGAGGATTTTTTTTTCAATTCAAGAATATAGATATTTAACATTGATTTTTGCCTTGATCTCTTAAAAAGTAAAGAGAACCCTCTCAGTGTATTTTAATAGGACTGAGATCCCTGTGCAATGCGAAATCCATGAACAAAAATAGCATTTGTTGTACTTCCGTTTTAACAGGACTTTCTAGGATGTGCCGTCTACTCACACGCAAGCAGTTTTATGTCTTTAACTAAAGAGAAAGTGGACATTCCCCATAAAAGAATGTGAACAGGCCAGCAGCAACGATGCTTACAGGCTTCATCAGATGCTTTTGGCTGTGGACGCGCTGTGTCCGAACACAACGCCCTCCGCGTATCGATTCCTCCGCTCTGCTCTGCCTCGACTCCACACCCACACTTAAACATGCAGCTCCTCACACAGAGCCAGTATTGACTTTTCTCCAAGACTCTCCTCAGTTTATTATTTGTCGTAAACAAAATAATTTTCCCTCATATGAACACAGTTACAGGATTTTGAAATGTTGAGTGGAAAGTCTGTGAAGGGACATTGAACAAAGTCTTGCTTACGGTCAGTGTTTTACTGGCAGGCATAGGTGGTTTTTAGACCTGCTTTAACGTGTGTTTGATGGACTGATGACTATTGGACAGCTGTAAATACATCCGTTCACAGCTCACACAAAAACACGGCTCGAGCACTTAAATAAACTAGCCCATCTGCAGTCTAAAACAGCACATAGCTTTCATTTGAAGTTTATGGGGCTTGATTTATAACACGTCATCGCTCATTTAATTCACTGTACCGCTCAACACTAGTACACTAGCTTTGAAGGTGGGATGTTTTCCTGCCTGTCACTCACTGCAGTAACCCCTTTAATGTCCACATGATGACTTTGACCATTGACCATTCCATTGCTTTTCGTTTTGTACACTTGTGTTTATTGTTTTGTGCTCACGCTCCTAAAACAACGTGGATATGAACGACCCAGACCACCTCTGAATGTGGTCTCAGTCATAGGATCTCAGTGCACCTTTTAGACCTAACATCAGAGCTGTCCACTCCATCTCTCGTAGGACGCGTCAATGAAGGTCTGGACGCAGTCGTGTTGAACTAAAAGCATCGATGAGCTAATAAAACTGTGCTTCTCTAATCCAACCACTTTGCAGACAGATAAAGACCAAATATACATGTATGTAAAGGAAGATTCACAAAATGCTCTACATTATTTAAGTTGTTTTTGTGCTTTCATAGATTTTTTTTTTCCAGGTACAGAGTATTAAAGCGCTGGTGGGAGGAAGTGGCAGGTTCAGACATGTGATAGTGGCAACATCTAGTGTATGAGTACAGTACTACACAAACCCAAATCTGATAACTCGATGGTTTTTCACGACATTTCTTGTAACACTTTTTTCATTTCACTTTAAAAGGTACTTCAGCTGTCTATTCTATAAACCATCCATTATTCAGGTTGGATGAGCAACAGTCCACTGTAAATGTAATGCAGGGGACTTGTAACGATAAACAATTGCCTCTTTTTTTTCTTCTTTTATTGCTCTGAGTTATATTTCTATGTTCTGTTCACAATTGTTTACTTTTTATTTACATAATTTATTTCCTAATAGTTATGATAACAATACAATGAGGTGTTACCAAAAGCTGTTTTGCAATTTGTACAAGTTTGTTTGAAAGTCTATAAATTAAATAAAATGGATGGAAACAGTAATTATTGGAAATTCTGTGGGTTTTTTTAATTGACATTCTGTTCATACAATTTGTATATGAAAGAAAGCTTTTAGTTAGACTTCCACTTATGGATACCTTTGAGCGATTGTGACAGACCTTTCAGCAGACCAGAGGACAACTGGCAGCGGTAAACAAAGAACATCCAGTACGACGAGACCCAGACAAACATGAGCCACAGTCCCTGGGGTAAGGGTAAAAGAAAAGTAAAAAAAAAGATGAAAAAGTTTTAAAGAAGTAAACTTACCTCCAAAACCTCTAAC
>JAPTHA010000016.1:13498772-13516162 GCA_029814585.1 Gymnapogon annona | reverse complement strand
CATATATATATTGTTGCATCAGGAAGGGCATCCGACGTAAAAACTCCCATCATCAGAATTGATCATTAAAAAAAGAAAAAATATCAGTTAGGTATTCTTTCTGTGTGGTCCTGTACCAACTCACCCAAGGACTGGTCCCAGTGCACGGCCCGGGTGTTGCGGACCACTTTTGATATAAAATCATTTACTGGATGACACTAAATTGCAGGACTTTTCACACAAACGCTGCTTGGCCAGACCCCACCCATCTCCATTATGGACTGTTCCCTCTGCTGGTCTCGGGCAGAAGGTTTTGCAGCAACCGCCGTAGACCTGCCTGGTTCAGTGACAGCTTCTTCCCCCGAGGCCATCAGACTATTCATCTGTACTTGACTTCACGTTTAATGTGTCCAGTTTATATTGATGTGCAATATTTACACTAGTGCCCGTCGTATTTATTCCTTATTTATATTAACTGGATGTGTTGCCACATTTGCACTGCTGCCACTCATGGCTTTGGACAATATTTATAGTAATCGTGCACTTTTGTATTGATACTGTGTTGTCAGTTTCCAATCAGGGACACTTCCGCCCGATCCAATGTGTGTGTGTGTATGTGTGTAACAACAAATAAAGGACTCTAAGTCTATGAAGTGTAATACACTGAAGTAAAGCAGGCAGAGACCGGGTCTATTCCAAAACTATTTATTTACAGGTTGAGTATGTACAGTCTTATTTACACACAGGTCCAGTAACAGTTTACATGACCAGACCAGACAAAATAAAGGACACTTTACAAAACACACCCAGTTCAACGACACTCAGACCAGGTCTCGTCCTTCACCCTGAGACCACCACCTCCACCGTGGCCTTGGTACAAAGACAATAAAGCACAGGTGTCAAACATGTGGCCCGGGGGCCAAATCTGGCCCCCAAAGGGTCCAGTCTGGCCCTTCAGATCAATCTGTGCTGAAATTACACAGAAGATATGAACAATATTATTAGTTCAGGTTCCACATTCAGACCAATTCAATCTCATGTTGTTCAGAACAATACAACACTAACACTACATACTATACAATACAACATAATAACTTAAAAATACTCAACTGCAAATTGTATCATGTATTCACAGTAAAACCAAGTAGTTTTTAACAAAAAAATTTAATAACCTGAACAAATGACTTACAAGTCAGAGCAATTGTAACACCATTGTCCCTGTTATTAAATATGATGTCAGTTATAATGTACTGTACATGTGTAAATGTTCAACTCAAGTGTAATATTGTTAAAGATACACTTATCTTTTCAGTTTGTTGGTGTTTATTCATGTTGCTTTAAAGGACAGTTTTTTAGATGTGAACATTTTCATCATATAATTTGACTTGTTTCACTCTAAAAATACAGAGGAAAGTTTGGAGTTGACATGATTTCTATATTATGATGGTATTATTTTGCTGGTTGGACACACTTCAGATCAAGTCGACCTGAATGTGGCCCCTGAGGGACATGAGTTTGACACCCCTGCAATAAAGGCTTTAGGCTTCTATTTCTAAAACGTAGAGAAAAAAACAACATCATCATCATGAGTTCATCATCAGTTGTCATTATTTATAGGTTCTGTTATTATTTTATTGGTCTGATCCACAACGTTCTGCAGGTGGAACCACAACTAGTATAACTTTAACACCACTGATTGTAAATAACTTCAGAGTGAGTCTGGAATTTCACAAACCCGTCCCAGGGGCCGCGTGGGACCCACTGAGGGGCCAGTTTTGAACCCAGGGGCCATATGTTTGACACCACTGGCGTCTGTTAATGTATGTGAGCAGCGTCGGACCCAGACACACACAAACCCCACCCTCGCGGCGTCTGTGCACGTGTCGTCCTCGCCGCTGATCCGCATGTCTGTCCCACAGCGTGGAGCGGCGCACACACGTTTCCCATCATGCCGCGCTCTCAGTCTGAGTCGCTGCTGCTGCTGGACGAATCGGTCGACATGGCCTCCACGTCGTCCTCGTTCTCCTTGTTGTGACCCGGAGGCTCCAGGCCAAAGTCGTTGCCGTGATGAGGAGGAAGCATCCCCACCGGGACGTCCGACGAGTGCCAGTGGTAGTTGGGTGTCAGGACGTCTGAGAGAGAGGAGGAAAAAAAAAAAAAAAAAAGAAGTGGTGAATGTAGAAAAGGCAATGAAATGGAAATTAGACCACGCCCCCTTCCAATCCAGATGTGGTTAAAGTCAACAGATGAAGTTACAAGATAGAGAGATAGATAAAGAGAGACAGAGAGATGGATAGACAGACAGATTGCAAGATAGATGGATAGACAGATATAGACGGACAGATAGATACAGACAGACGGACAGATAGAGACAGGCAGATGGATAGACAGATATAGATAGACAGATAGATAGACGGATAGACAGATAGATGGATAGACAGATACAGATAGATGGATAGACAGACTGATAGACGGATGGATAGATATAGACATAGATAGACGGATAGACAGACAGACAGAGAGATAGATAGATAGATGGAGAGACAGATATAGATGGACAGACAGACAGACAGAGATAGACGGACAGACAGATACAGACGGATAGACAGATACATACAGATAGACGGGTAGACCGATGGAGACATAGACGGATAGATTGATAGACGGATGGATAGATGGACAGATAGATATAGACATATAGATTGATAGACGGATAGACAGAGACAGACAGAGAGATGGATAGATAGACGGATAGACACAGATAGACAGACAAATAGATAGAGACAGATAGAAAGACGGATAGACAGATATAGACGATAGACAGACGGATACAGATAGATTGATAGATGGATAGACAGATAGACGGATAGACAGATAGAGATGGCTGGATGATAATATCTTCTCTATTGACTTATTGGTGTGTATTGTTGCTATTTCTGCTGCTGTGACACACACACACACACACACACACACACACACACACACAAACACACGTCCTCATGGTGGATCAATAAGTCTCATCTTTAACGCTCCACATCACGTCACCCTGTTCCCTTCCTGAACCTTCACCCTCTCGTCCTGCTGTTGTTCCCTCTGGTCACCGTGGTGTGGACGCACTCACCTGGAAGTCTCCCAGCAGCCAGTGCGTCGCCTGGCAGGTGTCCGTTCACGCCATTGGTGGGGAGATTAGCCATGTGACCCAGCATCCCACTGCGCATCTCCAGGTCGGTGGGGTAGGGTCTGCGCGGGTCACCTGACAACACACACTTATCAGACTCATGGAACTGGACTGATGTGAGGTATATGAGGTGTATTAAGTGTATGACGTGTATGAGGCGTATGAGGTAAATTAGACGTATGAAGTGTATGAAGTGTATGTAGTGTATGAGGTGTATTGAGTGTATGAGGTGTATGAAGTGTATGAGGCGTATGGGTGTATTAAGTACATGAGGTGTACTAAGTGTATGAGGTGTATTAAGTGTACTAAGTGTATGAGGTGTATTAAGTGTATTAAGTGCATGAGGTGTATTAAGTGTATTAAGTGCATGAGGTGTACTAAGTGTATGAGGTGTATTAAGTGTATTAAGTGCATGAGGTGTACTAAGTGCATGAGGTGTATTAAGTGCATGGGGTGTATTAAGTGTATGAGGCGTATTAAGTGTATGAGGCGTATTAAGTGTATGAGGCCTATTAAGTGTATGAGGCCTATTAAGTGTATGAGGTGCATGAGGTGTATGAAGCGTATGAGGCATATGAATTGTATGAGGCGCATTAAGTGTATGAGGCGTATGAAGTGTATGAGGCGTATGAAGTGTATGAGGCGTATGAAGTATATGAAGTGCATGAGGCGTATGAAGTGTATGAGGTGTATGAAGTGCATGAGGCGTATGAAGTGTATGAGGTGTATGAAGTGTATGAGGTGTATGAAGTGTATGAGGCGTATGAAGTGTATGAGGCGTATGAAGTGTATGAAGTGTATGAGGTGTATGAAGCATATGAAGTGCATGAGGCGTATGAAGTGTATGAGGTGTATGAAGTGTATGAGGTGTATGAAGTGTATGAGGTGTATGAAGTATATGAAGTGCATGAGGCCTATGAAGTGTATGAGGTGCATGAAGTGTATGAGTGCATGAGTGTATGAGGTGAGGTGTACCTAATGAAAGGGCCACTTTTGACAGTGATACTGTATCTTCTAAGTGTTTGAAAAGTAACTGTAGTGTTTGTATTATATAGGAGGAGGATCAGCAGGGGGCTCATCAGGGGGCTCATCCGGGACTCACCTGGGACCCAGTTGAGTGGAGCGCAGACGGCGTTACTGGCACTGATCCTGTGGGCGTATTTGATGATTTCCTCTGAGGAGATACTTCCTGGAGAACACATGGACCATCATCATCTGACAGGTGGGCCAGCATGTGGCCAAAAGTATGTGGACAGGATGAGTCCAGGTGTGTGTGTGTGTGTTTTCTAACAGGTGGGCCAGCATGTGGCCAAAAGTATATGGACGGGATGAGTCCAGGTGTGTGTGTGTGTTTTCTAACAGGTCTTTGTGTCCAAAAGTATGTGGACAGGTTGAGTCCAGGTGTGTCTATCAAACAGGTCATCCAGTATGTGTCCAAAAGTATGTATACACACACACACACACACACACACACACACCTGGACTCACCCCGTCCACATACTTGTGGACAGGTACTGGTCGACCTGGGATGCTGCGATGGGACTCAGTGTAACTCACCTTTCCTGGCTTTGTCAATAGACTTGAGTTTCTCTTTTGCCTGATACACAGCTGTGGCCTGAACACACACACACAGGAAAACCAGATGTTTTACTATATATTACCATTATAATAATATAATAGACTTAGACTTCCTTTATTGTCATTACACAGACACACGGAATACACTTCGGAATATGTCATCTAATAATAGAATATTAAATAAATATAAATATTAGATATTATAATACAATATAAATAGTACATATTATATTAGATATACCTATTATTTAATATTATAAATATATCTGAATATGACTAAAGACATAAATAATAATATAACACAATTAATGTTAATTGCACTGATTTGCCTGCTCTGACCCTCTCCAGACGACACTGGGCCGACTGTGGACCCTGAGCTAACAGGACTTTGACCCCCCCCCCTCCCCCGGGGACAGTAGGACCCACCAGGATGTGCTCGGCCTCCTTCAGCTGTTTCTGCAGCTGCTGGATGTCGCTGTCTCTCTTCTCCACCTCCTTCTCCAGCTGCTGCATCTCCTGGTGGACCTTCCCCTGCTGCTGCGCCACCTCCATCAGCTCCTGGAACTCCCGGTCCCTCTGCACCAGCAGCTCCAGGATCTACACAGGAGGCATGGAAGGGGAGGGAGGGGGGGGTCACTGCTGTCCTAAACTAATTTTACAAGTCACCAAATAACAGGTCTGTCCTAGGAATATGAAATCAGCTGCAGTTTTTACCGTCCTCGCGGCCCATATCATTAGCAAACGCTTGCAGCGTCGTCCAAATAACAACACACCGACTGCAGCGAAGCGTACCGTGTGGAAATCTTGTAAATAAACTTAAACACATATCATTAACTCGGATGACACATTTGAGCTGTGTTTATCTGTCTCTGTTCTAATTTAGTCATTAAGCCCAACCGTAACGCCGCAAATTTTTGCTGTTCTGACGCATTTTTGGGGGATGAAAGTGAAGGAGACGCCTAAAGGAAGTCGGAGCAGTAACTTAGTACTGTACTTCTTTATCTTATATATAACTGCAAGTTTTTGGCATGGACTGAGTGACAAATGACCATACAGGTAAATAGTGAATTTTGACCACGTTGATAGGATTCTATTTTCTGATGTGTTGCCATGGTGTTCTAATGATTTTTTTTTTTTTTTACTCCATGTACTTGTCCTCTCTGGCTTAATGAAGGTTTTGTGAGTTTTTATTGATGTCTCTAAGGTAAGTCAGCGGCGTGTGTATGTATATGTGATGTCCAGTGTGGCCCCTGGGAAGCCCTTTAAAACTGCTACTAGAATTAAAGGCTAAGAAGGAGCAGGTTATTGAAGCTTGCGGGTGAAATCTCTCACTTTACGCATCTAAAATTAGCATGTGAGTCATATAAATAAACCGTGTCAGACCCTGAGAAAACCATATCCCTGCATGTGGTCTTTTATGTGGTTGTGGGGAAAATCGCCACGGCCTCTCTTCTGTATCAGCTCCTTGTAATTTTGACAACCTCAGCGTTTAATTTCAACCTGCCGCTCAGTCATTGTAAGCGCTCACGGATGAAACAGAAAGGTATCGGTGGGTGAAGACAACATGCGCCATCACATCACATCAAATCCTTTCTGTGTGAAGTATTTTGAGATGTGAAGGCGCCTCTCTCACTTTGCGTGTCCTGGCTCTGAGCGCTGCTGCTCTGTGACTGGTCGAGCTCTGGGCCGTGTCTGATGACCAGCGACCACTGGGTGGACCAAACCTGGATCGTGTCCACGTTGTTTCCGTCTCGCGGTCATCCTCAGGGAATACTAATGTTGTTTTGCACACTTGTGGCAATACTGCAGCCGGGCCATTTATTCTCATCTTTGATACTGACCAGCAGTAACTGAAACGGAAGAAATAAACTCCTTATTCTAAATTTAAGACCTGTTGGGCGGACGAGTATTTTAACTTTGCTTTATCTGATGCATTAATATCGCCGCTTATTATGTGAGTGGAGTTTCATATATCTGTACTTTATCAGTGTGAGTTTCTATTTCTATGTGAAAGGGTCATAACATTGGATTAAAGAATGAGCCCCCCTCGACTTTCTCAGTCCTGTACGTTCCTCATGACAGTCTTCTGCGTCATTTCTGTTTCATTGACTCGAGTTGTATATTATTTGGCACAGACCGTGTTTTATGAATTTGCAGGATTGATCTGGTAATATTTGTGTTCACTGGCATCCACAAGGAAATGGTTATTGGAATAAAACTAATCAGAAAATAAAGGTGTATAGTAACTGCAGCCCTGAACCGGGATGTAAATATCTACAACAAAGCTGGGGTCACATTCAGACGTTGGTCATCCATCATAAATATCCATGCAGCCACAATCGTCAGCACAAAGAGGGGAAAGCCAGGACGTTTTCTTTTCTAAGCTTTTCTAAATTTAAGAAAGGAAAAAAAAAAGTACCATCTAGGGGACAGAATGTGACTGTTTACATGTTTGCACAGATTTGTTCTGACTCTGAAGAAAGCAGCTTTTGTGAGTATTTCACATGTACTCCGACGACTGTTTCAATATTAACAGTTTAAGCCAGGGGTGTCAAACTCATTTTAATTCAGGGGACAAATTCAGACCAATCTGGTCTGACGTGGGCCGGACTAGTACATGCATAGTTATAATAATAGAATTCCACATCAATAATGTCAACTCCAAACTGACCTCATATGATGAAAATGTTTATGTCGACAAACTGTCCTTCAAAACAATGAATAACATTCACAACCTCAACATTATTCAGAAAAAAAGTGGAATTTTAACAGTTTATAATTTATACATGTCACTTACAGATCACAGTGGATCTACAAATACACAAAATATTTAGTAACAGGTAGAATATTGATAAAATTACATCTAGTTCTCTTCAGGCATTTTGGGTTGTATATATTTATTTGGGTTTTTTATGTTTTTTTTGTGAAATGACAGTTTGTTTGAGTACATATTGATGATGATGAGTCCTTTTGGCTTTTTTCCTTTCCAGGGTCGCCACAGTGAAACCAATTCGCATACAAAGATTTACATTTTACTAATTTCCCAGAGGAACCTTCCTGAGGGATTAATAGTTATATCCATTTCCATAGAGAAAAATTGGTAGTAGCGAATATTCATAGGTCAGTATGCAAATATTTTTCCCAGTCTGTCTGTCTGAACTCAAACAATCATTTTATATAAATATGTTAGGTGTAATTTTTGCATTTCACAAAAATTCATCCCATGGGCCAGATTACAACCTTTGACGAGCTGCATTTGGCCCCTGGGCCGTATGTTTGACACCCCTGGTTTAAGCTGAATATGATCACCACCACTGTTACATAACTGCTTTAAAACAGCTTAAAATGCAAAGGGTCCTTTTGGATGTATATATATGTATATTTATATGCGGCAGGTACCTGACTAAATAAAGCCAGTGGGAAAAAGGAAGACACAATGGCTTTCTATGCATCATGCATCATATTTATAGTCAAACCACAAATTACTGTATCATGTCCCTTATGACGCATTTTTTAGTCCCTTCGTGGTTGCTGAGAGACAAGGAGAATCTTAATTTGCTGCCCTTTTGGTAGCAATAATGGTAAGGTAGAAGAAAACCTAAATGATTGAACTTTAATTTCCACTTTCCCAGGCAAAACTAATTCTATAGATAT
The DNA here is from genome assembly GCA_029814585.1 of Gymnapogon annona. NCBI lineage: Eukaryota > Metazoa > Chordata > Actinopteri > Kurtiformes > Apogonidae > Gymnapogon > Gymnapogon annona. Next base: position 13,507,773 of record JAPTHA010000016.1, on the reverse strand, counting down.
AGCAGAAAATGATGGGAATAAATAGCAGAATAGGATGATCAAAACATCTCTTTTTTTAACTCCTGAAGCAACGTTCTCATTTTCAGAGGCTTCTACCTTGGGGTTTGGTCAAATACCACAGGGAGAAATGTGTAGGGTGGCCCACTGGAGACACTCAGGGCAGAGGCAGCGACCACAGACACCCACCCTGCCCTGCTGCAAAGAGTCATGGGTTATATACTGTACATACATCATAGGGTATGGTGCAAAGAGTCAGACCAAGGCTTCAGGGCTAATAATATTCAACTCTCTCAGTGTTTCTTTGAGTGGTTATTATGTGGAAGATATGATATGTATCCATTTTTCCAGTTAATTATCCTCCTTGAAAACATATTTACTCACGTCCCATTAATATGATTTAGTCAGTGATTATGAGTGCCTGCTCTCATTTGTTGATTAACTTTCCATAAAAATCGTCTTGAAGTATAAAACACAAACTCAGATGTAATAGAAACCTCGCTTCTTCCTCTGACTTAAAGTCAACCATAAATAGATGTATTCCTTAACAACTTAAGTGGCACGAGTGTAATGATCTGTACAGTAGAAAACTAATGACTCAATTTTGGTTCAAGAATGAGAGCTGATTAATGGAGAGCGAGGGCTTTTGGCAGCCCCTGTGTTTACGCCACTCCTTCCTAATGAGAGAATGACAGGTGGAGGGTTAAGCACATGGCCCACGGGGTCTCGCTGTGGACGTCCCTGTGGTCTTGGAATCGGAAGAAGTGTGTCTCATTTCCAGGTCTCGCACCTTTCATCTGCGGACCCGTTAGGTTTTCTGGGAACAGAACCAAGGAGACCTGCTGGCAAATGTAAAACCTGGACAGGAAGTACATCCTGGTCCACGACCGAGCCTCTGGCAGCCTCGTGGCTTCATTGTTCTGCACCTTTAACACAAATAAACCTCAGATTTACATCCAATTAATGCTTCTACTCTCGTTGTTCAAGTTTTTCGGTTTGCTTGTTTGTTTTTTAAGCAAACTGCAGGTGATGAATATGGAGTGATTTTTTTCTCTTGTTGCTTAAATAAATTTTCACTATTCAGTGTATTATCTCACTAACACATCATCACTAACATACCTCCAGTATCTGCTGTGACCCTCGTTTCTGTGTGAAACAGTTGATCCATTTGTACATGACTTGAAGAGGTTTTATACTGACTCTATGATTCAGTGTGTCTCTATAGCGACATCTAGTGGAGAAGTTGACATTTGCTACAAACTGAATACTCTGAGCCTCACTGTTCCCTACAGAGGTTACTAAAAACACGACAGATGCTTGCATTTTTGTTGCTTTTTTTTTGTTTTTTAAATGAGGGGCTAGTATCTCACACTCACACATAGGAGGTTAAGTTTTGGGTTTTCACGATTTTTATGGATTTTTTGTACTTATTGATTTCCTGTTTCTTTTATTGACACCGTTTTAATTTGTTTGTAAAGGGTCCTTGAGTGTCTTCAAAGGCGCTTTCAAATTAAATGTATTATTATTATTAAGCTAGTACATACTGAATGCCTCCTGCCATGACGGAAGTCAAAATTGATGGAAGGTGACCCATAATCAACACTTATCAACTTATCAACACAATCAACTGCATACTAACAATTTCCCTCAGGATTAATAAAGTATTCTGATTCTGATTCTGATTATCTAGTGATTATGACCCAATGAATACACAGTGAGGAGTCTTATATTCGGTTTCAATAGTTCTAGTCCCCAAACCATTAGTTATTATTTAGCAGAAATAGTCAGAACAAGGAAAAACACACAGCAGGAAGCATAGATGGTATAAATAGAATAATAATAAAAGGAACAAACCAATATAGGTAAAAAAAAATATTCCAAGAGAAACTGTTCAAAGTACACATCAATATGGACAAACCCCATGGTGTGTAAAACCAAGTGCTAAAAGGATAATGATGAAAAATCTCAAAACCAGGACGACGCAAAACCTAAGAGGGATTCTGACATTGGCTTAAACTATCCCATTTGCACTGTTGGCTTCAATCACAGACGGCATCTTGACATTTCCCGCTCCAATTCGGTCATGAGGCTACCGCCATGTTTCTAAATGGGACACAGTTCTGATGTTAGAATGCAGTGTTAGCCGGTGCCAGTCATAAAACTTATCATTTAGGCTCCAATGTTCTATTTTGGTCTCATCCATCCACATATCGCTCTTCCACCGTCGCTGCGGCTCATCCACATGGCATTTAGTGAATGGCGGAAAATGAGCAACAGTGTCATTTTGCAGAACGGTGGCTTTGTCCTCGCAGCTCCGCTACGTACGCTATTGTTGATGCTGTTGTGATGGAGCGTTTGACATTATCCAACAACAACAGAGGCCTTTCATCGGCGGTGATCAGTACCTTGCAAGGTCACGTACAGTATCATCTGGCATTAAAACCTATTAAAATGTGCCCGTCTATCTATCTCTCTAATGTTGTTGACAATCGCTAAGAAACGTATTGCTAGAAAATTAGATATCCAAGCAAGACGTGGGTGAAGAAGTCAACAGTTGTGTGAACCTGGAGAAAATAACCTACTGGATGAAACAAACAAGTAGGATGTTCTACAAGATATGAATTATTTATAAACTACATGGAAAAATTACCAGCGCCCCCCCGTTGGTTCTGTTCTACACACCCCAGCAGGGCTGGTAGGACTCTGTGACTCATGCAGTTCACTTATTGATGTGGGTTTTTTTGTTTTGTTTAATTCTTTTTTTTGTCTTTTATCTGTTTTCTGTCATCCTGTCATTGTGGGTTGTGAATGTCGTCTTGTAGTGTATGAATGGAATATCAAATTAAAAATATTCTAAAATAAATAAATGCATCTCACTTCCCTGCTCTACCACATGTAGATGTGTCCTTTACTTGTAGACTATATCTACATGTAAACTACATGTAGATATAGTCATCTGAAAATATGAACAGTCTTTGTCAGTCAGTGAAAGCAGATCGCCCATGTGATGATGATGATGATGATGATGATGATTTCTTTCGGCTTTTTCCCTTTCCGGGGTCGCCACAGCGAATCCAATTCGCATATTTGATTTGGCAGGAGCATTTACGTCGGATGCCCTTCCTGACACAGCCCACTTGGATGCTCACCCCAGGAATCGAACCCAGGTCCCCTGTGCACCAGCCAGTGCAGTACCAACTGAGCTATCCAGATCCTCCACATATTAACACAAATTTATGCAGAAAAATGGCAAACGCTAAAGGGGTCACAAACGTTCAAATATGACTACAGCGTTTCTCAGCCCGTCTCGTGTAAGGCAAACGTGATTAAAGCTCCGACAGAAGAAGGCATATGTGTTTACCACCACAGGGTCCCTGATAGTTTGGAAGCTGTATCTGTGTGACTGCGCCTCATGTGGTGTTTGACATGAGTGATTACAGAGCATGTGCCACATTAAGTTACTGTTACTGTACCCTGGGAACGTGGAGAATAGGATCACGCATAATTAGACATTTAGCGCCAATCCTTGCCGCAGATGAACACACCCTTCACCACATTAGATAAGCCAGGGAGTTAAAAATGTCCCCACACCCGCTGATAACAACCACTGCACTTCAAGACGCCCTCGCAATCTGAACTTACTGTATCCCACACAATAAACGGCCCTAGGGGGCATGAAATTCAATACCAACCCCTGAAAGGTCACATTCAGCTTTTCAGTGTAGTTATAGCTACTACTCCAAAAAAAAAAAAACATAGCAATCTATACTTTAGTGCAGAAAAAAAAAAGTCCCGTGAGCTGTCATAGAGTCATATATAGCAATCAAAGCTCCAATCATTTTAAATTAGAGGTATATCATACTTTAGCATAAGATTACAATTCTATTTCTACAGATTGAACATCTCTGGATGAATCAAAGCGAGCACATTTCAAGGCCTTCATTTAGTCCTTCACTAACTCTTAACTACCAGGGAAGAATAGAACGATTCTCAGCTGACGTGAAGCTGCAAGACATCTCTGCACTTTGTGGTTTCATGCACCGACACATAACCATACTTGAGGGTATTTCAGGAATCCTTCACATCACTTTGTAGCTAAAAAAGGAAAGAACAATTCATGGAAGGTACAGGATGTTCCAGATTTGAAAAAAAAAAAAACAACTAAGAAGTTAATATTTCTTCTTAACTTCAATTCGTTTTTTGCTGTGATCTGTAGCACTTAAGTTGCCCTAAGTGGTCTAAGGCCCATCATCTACAGTATGTACTGTGTGATGAACTGTGTAGAGTGTAAACTGTGTACCGCACTAAATCAAAGGCTAGTCCTGACGGTGGCGACAGCGCCGTGAATCAGTGTCCTAAATAAAACTCTGCCGCTTTCCATTGTCTAAACAGCGAAACCAACTGCAAAGCTCTATAACACCACACTGTGTACGCTTAACATGTTGCTTAATGAAGCAACAAAACCATGGCAACAGCCGCTGTGATTTGTCTGAGTGAACCAGAGTAAGCATGTTCTTCAGGACCATAAAACCAAGGGGAAGTACATTTGCTCACGACTTTCCAATCCCAGGGCGAGAACAGCCTGGAATATTTAGAAATCTTTGGAGAACAGTCTCTATAACCATGTAATGTCTGCTCTTTTCTCGTGGAAGCATACATCAAATGTCCATGGACCCCTTGTGTTGAGGTTTGGCTCATATAATAGAAGAACTTTAGGACTAGAATGCACATTTCATTTGAAAGGCGCTCTGCTTGTGTCTCCATTGTTTTGAGGAAGATCAACTGAAGAACATCTCCTGACTTTTTAAAGGTGTCAGAATGGAACATTGCTTTATATCACGTCTCAGAATTACACAAAGACAACTCTGGATTTCAGCTAAAGATCATGTCAGCGAAAGTTCCAGAGATACAAGTCTTGCAGATCAAAAATGTGGTTTTGAATGGAAAGAAAAAGGATTAAGAAAAAAAAAAGATAAAAACATAAAGCAAAGAAAATAAGGTCAGGGTTAGAGTCTGCTCTGGAGAAGAAATGTGGAAAAGAAACAAGTGATATCTCTATTTGAACTCGTCCAAGAGACAGTAGACACTCTGAAGATCGAGGAGACTTGGAGAACTGGATGTTAAAAGATCAGTCAAGTCTACAATGGAAGGGATTTTACTGAAATACTCTCACATCCAGTGATGCATTTCTAGATTATTCACATTTGTCATTTGAAATAATGAGATTCCAGCCTTTGACAAGTTGCTTCTATGTGGTTAAGACTGGGTATCCGGTTTGGCCTTCATCTAGACTTGACTTGAGAACATCATACTCGGCCTCGGTTAGTTGGCCTTGTTTGCAGCACTGCTGTTTAATATGTGGCTACAGTAGAACCTAAACTGCACCAGTTTAATCATGGTCCAAATGTCACCATAACTCCAAATGCCGCTGTGTTTGTCGTGTTATTTGGTGTCGTGGGGGCAAAAAAATAAATTAAAAAATCCATAAATATTGATTTCAGCTCCTGCAGCTTAAAACACCTCACTAGTGGCCCGGGGGATGTTCAAAGGTTACACAAAATTCATCTTTAACAATTTTAAAAAAGTACAAGAGCAGATGTTTGTATTAATTCAGTCGTTTGTATTATCACGACCGTTGTTACTATGGTGTTAGAATTTCACACACCAACTTGTTTGAAACGAGTCCTCCAGCTAAGGTCTGTCTGGATCAAATCTGTGTGTCTCTGTACCTGTGTGACTGCACATTCCTGTTCTTTATCCTCAGGTGAGTACTGACATTTACAGTTTATTGCTGCGTTTCATCAGACAACAGAGAGATTAAAGATCACCTCAGTTCTGCTGCTCCTGTCACACACTGAGCAGTTTCCACAAACTGAAGATTAGACTAAGCTCTCTGTTTGGGAGCCCATGTCAAACTGGGACCGACTGAGAGACTGGGTGCTTTTTAGAACCAAAAAAAAAAAAAAAAAAAAACCCAACTTATAATACCAGGTTTTGGCACTTTTCCGACCTTTAATTTGAAGAGGGTGTTGCACAGTCACGAAACCCTAGAAAGATAATGGTGAGTAAAAGTATAGCTTCCAGTGGCAGCATGTGTACAGGCGTGGAATATAATTAGCTTAATTTCAATGAAGCAAACCACTTCTATATGAGGTATAGAAAGGATCAAACTCTGCAATCAACGGTGGGGCTTCATGCACGCTGTGTATGAGGTGAAAGTGAAGGCCTTTGAAATAAAAGTCTAAACATGGCAAACAGGCTTTAAATCTCTTATGTAAGCCTGCTCTGGAAAATGGCGAACCTGCGCAGTTTGGACTGGCTTCGGAACAGAGCAAAGGCAGACGGCCATCCTCTGTCATTAGAAGTGGAAGGTAATACCTGACTGCACATGTCCCTCGTCTGTGTGAAATCCCTCTTTGACCTAATCCTTGGGTCAACTGGAGGGAAATCTGTAGGGAAATGCGTGCTTCAGCTAAAGACAGTCCCTTACCTCTGTGTATTTCTTTCAGAAGTCCTCCGCCATCTCTTGCTGGTTTCTCAATGCCCAGGCTGCATTTAGAAGTGATATTTAGTGGTCTATACACTCACAATCTGAATATAGCTCTTATCTAATTAGCGCTGAATAGCCCTCACCACAAAAAAGAGGTGACGATAATGCAATAATTATCCATTCACATCCATTTCCATCATATATTTGACTTTTGTAATTAAATCCCTCCGAATATCACACATAGTACATTTCCTTTAGATGACGCCCCTTCAGGAACGTTTCTTTTTGGATGCATTTTCTGAAACACTGCTGTGGAGTAGAATTTGTTTTCCTTTAGGGGCCTCTAAAGACCTGGGGGCCTCAAGCTGTCGTCTACCACAGCTTTGTGGAATCTGAGGTGTGAGCTCACTACACAATGACAAAAATAATGGTTTACTCTTTAACTACGTGTTGTGTTTTAAGAGGTCCCAGTATGACCAGGGGTGCTGTAGAGGAGATAATGGGACTGGCTGCACTGGGCCCCAATGGGGGACTCTGTTCAAATAGCGAGTAGAGTGAACCTTTCTTAAGTTTATTAAAAGCCATATATATCTGATTCTAACTAATGTAATTTATCTATATTTACCTATGTTTTTCCAAAGCTCATCTCAAAATTGCACTTAAACGACTGAGTCGACTTCTATACCTGTAGATTACATTCACTCTTCCCGTATTCATGCAATCTCTGGATTCATCTGATACCACTGACGATTACTGAGCCCACAACAGCCTCAAAAGTCTAACGTTAATACCAGACAATCCACAGTTATTTCAACAGGGTTAAAGGGAGGCTGTGTTAAACCAACACTGAGGAGGTGAAGGATTCCACGTTTAAGACCATGAGGATTGGTGCGGTGGCTGTTGGCTCAAGCTTTTCAATACAATAAGAGAAGAAAAAGGTCGGACAACTGCTTATGTAGAAGAATCTGTTCTGCAAACCAGTCTGTAACAGTTGCTAGAGGAGTGAAAAGTATAGTATTTACATCTCTAATGTATACATTAAAAAAATAACACTGAAGACTTTTTAGACTGTGCTGTTTTAAGAGAATACAGCAATGCATTCATCTCAACTGGTACAAGGCATCATTATTTGAACAATAAGCAGATGGTGTTGAATATATATATACAAAAGAATTTTAAAAAACTCATTTCCATTCACTCTGACGACCGCAGCGGTTTAGGGCTCAGGCTAATGGCTGCTTTGGCTCCATGAATGAGATCCATACAGAAGTGCTCTGTTTCCAGACACATCCGATTAAATGTTCTGTCCCTGTATAAGACATAAGACGGCCACTTGAGAGAGCTGCTGCCATTTTAATACCACTGCAACCAGGAGTTTCCAGACACAAGTCTGATTCCACCTGTCTGTCTGACACTGGATGGGAACCCAACAGAAGGTTCGACCACAGGTTTATTCAACTGTGAGCTGTTGCAATCTGACCAAAATGTGACTGGACCAATGTAAACAACGGCAGAGAAAAAGTGCAGCAATATTAGGACTGTAGCTCTCTCTTCTTTCACCACAGGACCTCAGACTTCCACATTTGGAGATTTTGGTTTGAAATACGGGCCTGCTCATAGCTGAGAAAAAAAAAAAAACGCCAAATGGAAACTCTTCAAAGTCAGTTTCAGTAGAATTAGTCGTTTGCCTCGTGCCGCATAGACTTCACTGTCCAGCGCCGACTCTAAACAGCGAGGAAGACGTGGATTTACAGCTTTCAGAAGCACTTTTAAAGAAAAGCCTTTAACCTTGGAAAAATGGTATTTACAGTAGTTGCACTATCCAGGAAAAGAAAAGGAGATTCGGTAGAGGAACTATTGAGAAGATTAACAGAGGCTCATTGTCGGGAAAGAAGGTCAGAAACCCAAAATAGTCATCAGGCCTGTCCTAGAAAGATCCTCCAGCAGTGACTGTAGTTAAACCTGTATACGCTGCAATTGAGGCAGAGAGCGCTGGGAAGTGACATTATAATTATTATGTGAGGAGGAAGGGAAAGTTTTACATGTGGATCAGCCTGGTTAACAGGTCTACAGTCGTGGTCACTCGCGACAGCTGCAGCGTGCTGAAATTATAGAGCACAATGACTCACTCTCTTTCTGTGTTTAAGACCACTGGGGTCTGGTCGCGGCCCTCCCAGTAAAACAGGGTTCTCCCCAGAGAAACTGTTGCCTCATCAAAATAACAAACTCTTTGTTCTGCCGTGTTACGTCAGCCCTCCGGACCACCTACAACAGGCTCTGACTTTTTTCATTGTCTGTTGATCATCTTAAAAACTCACATGTATTTAATCCATGAGAAACTGGAACTTTTACAAACTAACTACTCTAGCAAGCGATCCAACAAAGTCACAAAACTCAAAAATGGTGGAAATATTGTGAAATGTGGCTTTTGTGATTTTTTTTAGATAGATAGATAGATAGATAGATAGATAGATAGATAGATAGATAGATAGATAGATAGATAGATAGATAGAT
>JAPTHA010000016.1:13477768-13489190 GCA_029814585.1 Gymnapogon annona | reverse complement strand
GATAAGATAAGATAAGATAAGATAAGATAAGATAAGATAAGATAAGATAAGATAAGATAAGATAAGATAAGATAAGTTCTTTCAGCTTTTTCCCTTCCAGGGTCGCTACAGTGAATCCAATTTGCATATTTGATTTGGCAGGAGTTTTTACGTCGGATGCCCTTCCTGAGACAACCCGCTGGACGCTCGTCCTGGGAATCGAACCCAGGTCCCCTATGCACCAGCACGGTGCCTTACCAACTGAGATAAGATAAGATAAGATATTCCTTTATTAGTCCCACTCGGGGAAATTTCAGACATAGAGCAGCAAGAATACATTTACAGAGCACGCATGAGCAAAAAATAGAAATATAAGTGGAAATACTCTTTACAGTTGTGCAAAACATTTAACATTTTAGATAACCGCTGTTGTGAGTTGGCGCTATATAAACAGACTTTGATTTGACTTGATTCAGTGCAGACAGAATGGAAAATAAGTCTGCGCTTAGGATTTTGGCTCAGTATGATCTGCTCACTGGTGGAAATAGCAGCTATGATCCCGTCCGTCCAATGAATGACCTGAACAAATGTGAACACACCGAAATGTTGACGGAAAATGAAGTTCAATTGTTTTTGCTTTTACCAAATCCTTTGTGCTTTCACAGATGTATAAATGATGACCTCAGAAATATGATTTCCTTATTTTTCTTACAAATTTCTTTTTTTCCAGGTTATTCCAGTCTTTTCTTTTATTTAGATAGTTTGTAAATGTTTTTGGTTGGTTTTTTTGGCTGACCAAATGTGTCCCCTGAAGTAGAGTGAGTTTGACACCTCTGCTCTAGCGTGTCCTCCCTCGGCCTTGTGGTCTCCACCCAATTGGACATGAGCTGCAACACTTCACCAGGGAGGCGTCCTGAGCAGACGCCTGAACCACCTCAGCTCTGCTGCTTCTTCAACTCAAACTGAACTGCAGAACTCCAGACTCAACTGTCCAACCACCCCCTACCTTTAAACAGTGTCCAAATCCTCAACTTAAAGTATTGAATGCAACATACACTCCCATGCACATGTACTAATTTGTATTCATATACAGAACACACTCATACCCACAATCAGAATGTTTATACACTAGTTACCAGTACATTTTTCCCTGGTGCTTTCAGTGACTGAACACAAGAATAAGGAATAATGGCCGACTTGTAGTTAGGTCACAGCCTTATCATCATCATCATATTATCAGATTACATTTGAAGTTATTTCACTTGTAATCTGATAAGTGAAATAGACTAAAACAAAAACTTTTGGATTTTGTTTTAGTCTCAGTGATTCTGTAGCATTAGTGAATCTACACACACAAAACCTAGTTTAGCAAATTAAAATACATTTTGAGTCTGTTTATTTCCAGCTTATGTAACATGATTTGTGATCAAGTCAAGCACATTATGCAGCATTTGTACTTCAGTTTACATTTTGGATAAATGCACTTTGTCAGATTCCACACATTGATCCGTGTGCTTTGAACTGCGTGTGTCATGTGACATTCCTGGGTCGTCAGACAGCCTCTCGTCCGTCTGCACCGTTGCTCTCACTAATTACTTCGGTTTTGACTATAGACTAAATTTCAATCATTTAGAAATGAACATCACAAATTAGATCATCTTTCATTTGACAGGAAGAGCATAAACAATGCTTGCCAACCATGATTAAGCACTGCGAGCCAAGGAAGGTAGCACTTTTGAAAATTGCAGATAATTTGATCTAATTTCCAAAAAAAAAAAAAAAAGAAGGGTTAAGAGAAGCTTCGTGTTGTAGAATCTTTTAATTATAACCCCGCTGAAGGGCGCCTGTCACCGCCTTACGTGTACGTATGTACAGGCGTCTCAAACAGCAGCTTTACTTCAGTTGTGCAGCTCGTCAGCGTTTGCAAGCGTACACACACCTCGTCAGCGGTGCGTGTGTACATTACTGGAACACAGGAAAAGCATGTACCATAAATGGGCTCATGTTCTGGGAGATCTGGGATGGACTATACAGTACTCTACTCTACACGTCGGTTATGGCCACTTGTGTGTTTGAGAACATGTGATTATTTGGGTGTATGCATTTCCTATGTGGCCGAGCTCAGAATTGAGAAATTACAGTTGGAGGAGCTCAAAGTAAGCAAGGCAAGCTGGTGAGTGAGGGAGGATAACGCTGCAGCGCAGAGCTGATTAGGGAAATACAACATAATGACAGAAACTGGCTGTAATTGTAGGAATAAAGCTGAAACCTCGGATGATGTATGTGCAAAGAGGGGACCAAAAATAACAAGTGACCACAGGAACATGGCCACTCCTCGGCAAAACCGAGGCCTCCTGCAGTAGTAGAACCTGCCCCCTGGTGTCCGAACAGTGGTACTGCACATGCGCACCATCACACTGCACTGCATTCACAGAGCAGGCACAGCAGCAGCAACAAATGGCTTTCCCAGTGTTCTTTAAATAACTTTATTAGCTGTTTAGAAAGTGAAACACTTACGAAAATATACAACTTATACAAGCTATAAACCGCTCGTTCGTAAATAGTGACTAAAATCAAGGACCACTTTGTGCTTTTTTTATGCCACAATGACAAGCAGACCGAAAAAATATCCAGGAAATGAAATAAACACATTAATCCCTTAGACCGTTAAACAAGCAAGTGCGAGTGGCAAAGTAATTAAACAACTAAGCAGATATGGGTAAATATGTGAGTAAACGAGTGAACGACTAAGTAAGTGAGCAGATTAGAGTAGTAAAGTAAGTTCACAAAAGTGTAAGAAAGTGTGTAACTAAATACTACAGGAACAGCTGGAATATAAGCACAAAGGTATTAAAAAGGTCTATGAAAAGGGTGGTTTGGAGTTTGGAGAAGAAACACCCAGACACCAGCTAGATAGCTTTAAAACCCATCTGTAAATATGTATATCTCATCTGTTAAAAAAACACTAATAATAACTTTTTTACCCATCAAAGCATCTAAAGCTCATCAGAACTCCCACTACTCTAAACACTAAACCAAATATATGCGTTTCATCAGTCTGAACATTATTTAAATTGGTAAGATGCAGTAAAAAAAAAAAAAAGCCCATGTACACAAACAGTAACAGAAATACTCGGGTTCAGACTCTATTTCTGCTCAGACAGCGTCTAATACATGCGTAACCCCTGCACCTTCTGTTCCTGACACTCTGGACAACCTTTCCCCACCATTTCACATGTTTACCTTACCATGGCGGGCGTGGAGGTGCCCAGACGGTCAGGAAAGGTAAAAGGCAGGTTTGCCGCCAGCCGGCTGTGTTGGATGTAAATTTGGAGATGAGTCTACCACTGTACATCCTCAATACCAGCTTTGTGCTGCAGCACAGGTGCCACTGCAGACCTAGGGTTGTTGTTTTCCTAGATGTGTTTTTTTTTTTTTTACTATTTTCAGATATTTATCTAGTGGGGTGGAATAAGCACTCATTAATATGAATATGTCATGAGAATGTGCAAAACCTATGAAAAAACAACTGTAAGTGAATGATGTCATACAATCATTTCAGCATCATAAGCCCAAATGTTTCATGTTTATATATATTTTTATTTTTGCTCGAACATGCACTTGAGGAAAAAAGGCTAAAATGAGTGATAATCATGCGTCTGGATATGCAAGACATGGAGGCACCCTGATGTGACATGCCCGCTTTGGGCAGATCTGTTTGCTAATTACAGCCCTGCTCCGAGGAGGGAGGTACTTGCGTGGTGGGGGCTTTTTTTTTTTTTTTAATGATGCGAGGGGTAGATATGGTATAAATACTCAGGTCATTGTACTGGAAAGCAGCATATCCTCACTTGTGCTCCTACCTTAAGGATATACAGCAGCACCAGGAGCTCACTGGTGCTGAAGAGATTGTTTTCCCCACTTTGGACGCCGGTATGTGTGTGTTTGGTCTTTACTGGAGTGGAGACCCTCAGCTGCCTGTAGGGCGGCTTTGGGGAGGGATGGGGTCAGGGATACAGGTGGCTGTAGGGCTTCATGGGAGATGCTTAGAAACTCCTCAAGGACGCAGGATGCTCTGACTGGGTCGAAACTTAAAACCTGTCACTCTGACTTTACTTGTGTTAAAATGCAGGGGATATAAAGTTAGCTCAGGGGAGAAGTTTGAAGTTCTGTAGAAAAGAGAGAGAAAAAGAAGAAGAAAAGCTGAAGTGTGGTGCTGCACCATGTCTGACTGTGTGTGTGTGTGTGTTTCTCCTGCAGGTTTGACTCTACAACATGGACATAAGAGTAGCAGCGATCCTCCTCCTCATGGGAACCCTGGCAGCAGCTCATGGGAAGGGCTACGTAGTGAAGAAGGTGGTGCCCTTCAATGTGAAGAGCCACGGTAAGAAAACCCATCCTCCACCCGAGCTCTTTTAGCGACAGGCCACAGACTTTACACTGCAGTTGCACCAGCAACCTTTCCAGCAGCTCCTCAGCATGTTCTCCGTCTTCATTTTTGCTGAGGTTTCGTGACAGCCTTCCACTACCTTTGATCCCACGGCATGTTTAATGTGGCCTATGGGACACCTGCCCTCCAACGCTAAACTCCACCTTTACTCCAGAACGCGTTACGCTCTGATTGGCTTCAGCGAAGCGCAGGCTCCTCCAATCACAGAACCTCTTTACAGCAGCCGTTGGAGCGACTCACTGCACATTTTTTGCAGTTTTCACTTCAAAGGCACCAAAACCTGAAGCCTATTTACTGACATTTTGTCACTGTGAAGTTTTGTGACTTTCATTTGCGCTTAAATTCAAATGAATACTCAACAATTTTCAGTAAAAATGGAAGGAAGGCTTTTCTTTATACAAGAAAAACTAGTTTATTGACTGCTTTGTTATTTTTTATCATCTATCTTACAGTGTATCTTATATATTGAGGGAATCTTGTGTGTGTTTTATTGTGTCAGGTTTTTTTTTTCCTATTTTGTTAGGTTATATAGATTTAATATATTTTACACTGACTCCTTGGTTTTTAAGCCTTTTTCCTGCATATTGCTGGACTTCAGAGTCTTAATCTCAGATTTTTACCTCCTTCCCTTCTACCATTTTTGCAATAGTGATAAAAGAAACAATAAGACAAAAGAGACACATTACATCTAGAGCATTTATCAACTTCCTTTTTTCCATTTTGTGTCATTTCAGTTTACTCTGACACAGACTTTATTCTAAATAAATACATATATTTTAGTAAAAAACAAAAATAAAAGCTGATACAGAACATTTAAAATGACGGTAAATGTAGAACGTTCAGTGCAGCTGAGTTTAAATCTATATACTGCTACTTTTAATTGGAGAAAGTAGCTGGTGGTGAATTATTTTTAGATTGACGCTGACAATTACGGTCCAGTCACCCAGCAGTGCGGTTTGTTTGGGTGTGCCTGCTTAACACAGAAGTAGAAACATCTGTTTGGTTTTATCGGAGCGGGGCTACGCTTAGTGAGGAGCGAGTCTCTAACATGTGACCACATTAAGGCAGCAAATAAAAAGGGACCGGCTTTAATTTTAACCTGCTGTTCCACAAGCAAGTTTCAGACCCTCACGGTTTACCTGAACTCGATCTGCAACATCCTGTTAATACCTAAATAACGTTTGAAAAAAAAAAAAAAAAAAACCTTTACCAGTTCTCCTAAACAGTGAAATTCTAATTAAAACTATCATAATGCTGTTTAAGTATTTTATTTTCAAGTAAACATACAAACATTTTATTTTGAAATTCTGTGAGGTTTAGATTTGAGAAAATAGTTTTAAAAATACGCCAGTGAATCAGTGCACTAAAGTAAAACTTTAACGATGAAGGACTTGCTCGCGGCCATAGACAAGTTAAAAACCAGAAGGTTGTAAAACACTCTAGAACAATGAATGAAAGTAAGTAGGAGACGTTCTTCACAACAACAGCTTTTCCATGGCTTTTTTTATTTTTTGTGTTTCTTTTTTACATGACATTGAGTCCGGAGACAGATAAGCTGCCCCTGAAGCCCACACATGAGCACATTTGTTGTGTGAATTTGAAATACAAAATATACCAATATTTTGTCAACACTAAAGGTTTATAAAATAGAAAAGGCACTTGGAATCATTAACTAAACAGTAATATACAGTATATATATATATATATAAAAAATAACAGTAAACTCAACTTTCCTGAGAGGTTGAATGTTGTTGTTGTTGTTTGTGTGTTTGCTCTGAAGTGTAAAGGTCATCCTTTGACTTTTCACAGTGGTGGCAGGTGAACCTGGTGCTCCTGGTGAGCCTGGGCCCGAGGGACCTCCTGGCCCCCCCGGCCCCCCAGGTGAGAGTGCTGAAGGCCTGACTGGACCCCAAGGACCTCCCGGACCCCAAGGACCCCCCGGACGTTCCGTTGTTGGCAAACCTGGAGCCCCAGGTGGACCTGGCAAACCTGGTGCTCATGGAGTGCCTGGTGAGAAGGGAGACACTGGAGCCACCGGAGCCCAGGGACCTCGGGGAGTCCCCGGATCCCCCGGTAGCCCCGGACCCGCTGGTCTCTCTGCTACTGGCAAGCCCGGACCTTCAGGTCTCCCTGGAGCAATGGGACCTAGGGGAGAGCCCGGTCTGAAAGGACATCCAGGTGTACCAGGACTTCCAGGTTCTAAGGGTGATAGAGGGGTGGGAGTTCAGGGACCTCAGGGTGAGACAGGACCTCAGGGACCCCAGGGCCCAACTGGAGCTCCAGGTGAGCCCGGTGTTGGAAAGCCAGGAAAGCCAGGAATGGCCGGTGAGCCAGGAAAGTCAGGTAGCCCAGGTAGAGATGGTGCCACTGGTCCCATGGGACCACAGGGAGCCAAGGGTCACCCCGGTCTCCCTGGTGTAGGTCTTCCAGGTAAACCAGGTGAAAATGGTGCCCCAGGTATGCCCGGCCCAGTTGGTCCTAAGGGCCACCAGGGACCTGCTGGAGCCACTGGTGCTCCCGGTGTTCCCGGATATGGAAAGCCAGGTGCTAATGGAGAGAAGGGAGAGAGGGGAGTCACAGGTGCCCCAGGTGCCACAGGTCCCAAGGGTGACCAAGGATATACTGGTGCTACTGGTTCAACTGGTGCAACTGGACCCACTGGTCCTGCTGGACCTCAGGGTGCAAGAGGTTTCCCAGGTGAGGCTGGCACTGTTGGCCCCAAAGGTGACACAGGTGCAACTGGAGCTCAGGGACCTAAAGGGCATAAGGGAGATCAGGGAGTGCAGGGTTTCCCCGGTAAGCAGGGTTATCCAGGTGCAGCCGGTCCCCCCGGACCAAGAGGTGCCACTGGCGCCACTGGTGACAAAGGTCATGTTGGTGCCCCAGGTACTCCAGGTGCCCCAGGTATTCCAGGACCAGCTGGACCCAAAGGACATCCTGGCCGTGCAGGCGAGCCCGGTGCTTCTGGTTCTGATGGTGCCCCAGGTGAGAGAGGACCTGCTGGACCTCAGGGTCCCAGTGGTGCCCCTGGTCTTAAGGGACACCCAGGTCTTCCTGGTTCTCCTGGCCCAGCTGGCTTGGCTGCTAAGGGTGTTCCTGGACCTCAGGGACCTCCTGGTATGCCTGGTGAGCCTGGTGCTGATGGAGCTGAGGGCCCAGCTGGTCCTGCAGGTCCCCCTGGACCCCCAGGAGAGGTTGTTTTTGAGAAGGGCATGGGAATGAGCGAGGTTATGGTCAAGGCCCCCATGTCTGCCTTCACTGCCTCTCTGGCCACCCCCTACCCCGCTGCTGGCACCCCCATCAAGTTTGACCAGATTGTGTACAATGCTGAGAGTCACTATGACCCTGAGACCGGCATCTTCACCTGCCAGGTTCCTGGAGTTTATTACTTCTCCTACAGCATCCATGTTAATGGCGCTCATGCCCTGGTTGCTCTGTACAAGAACGGTCAGCCCGTTATGTTCACTTATGATGAGTACAACAAGGGCTTCCTGGACCAGATGTCCGGCAGCGCTGTCCTCTTGCTCGATGAGCAGGACACAGTCTACGTCCAGATCCCCGATGACGAGGCTAATGGCGTCTTTGCCGCCGAGAATGTCCACTGCTCTTTCTCTGGGTTCCTCATTGCCTCAACGTGATACGTTGATACAGTAGTTCCCAAAAAGTCAACCAACTAAAGTTGCAATCTGTTTCTCAAACTAAAGTCAACTCCCTGTTCACTTTTTCCTCAACCAAACAGACAGGCAGTTCACTCTCTTCTTGAGGAATAGTAGCATCTCGACTTGAACACTAGCAAGAAATAGGTGCTTAGACGAAGGAAAACTAATTTATGAAAACAGGTGATCAGGGATGGGGAAAGCAATCCACAAAGTTACCAGTGAGCTTTTGTAATGGAGACAGCATGTGAAATTGAGGTGTTAAACTGTGTTGTGTCCTATTTTTTTTTCTTTTTCCACTCTGTTTCTTTTATACTGACTTCAACTGGTGATTCTTATTTTAGTGTTTGTCTGTTTTTTTTGTTTGTTTTTGTACAACCATGTTTTGTCGGGGGGGTGACCAGTAATCTTATTAAAAGGAAACAAATACTTTCTGTGCAACATGTTGAAACTGTTGTCCTTGTACGTGACTTGAATATTGTGAAACAGTAATGGTCAAATTGACTATTAGAATGAAATAAGTCACCAGAAAAGTGTCATTCAAAACACAAACGGTTTACCAGCAACATCGTTATATCCCTGAACATGCATTATGTCATGTAAAGCATAATGACTCAAATAAAACATGTCTTAACAAATGTCTCGTCTCAGAAGTGATTCTTTAAAAGGAGGTTGAACCATTTGCCAACTGTTTAAACGCTGGAGTTAAAAACACACATCAATGACCTGTTAGTGTCTTATCAAAACATCAAAAATAAAAAACAGATTCCAAAGTATTGTAAATGTGTGCAGCAGGAATGCAGCTGTGAAACTTAAACTGTCACACCTGCATAATGTCAGAACTCAGAATACGCCCTGATCGACCCTGAATGACCCCGTCCACTCATTATGGTCTGAGTTGATGCACCTTCGGCCTGGTTGCAGATATTCTCTACCATATCAGGACCTATAAGCATAACAACTCTTTTACTACTGCTGCTGTCAGAGTCAATAATGTGTGATTTGTGATCTTCTATTGTTTTTGTCATTTGTCGTTGCTCCGTGTGTGTAACTGCTGGCTGTACAATAATTAACTTACTATACCGGTTTTACTTATTTATTTTTCATTTTGCAAACATAACAGTTGGCCAAAAAAAAACAAACTATTCCAAACACAGACTTGTATACATGTAGATGCTGCATATAGCTTATACGTCGTTGTTGTCACCATATTGGTCCAGTCAAGACAAGGTGTTTTTGGCTGCATTAAAAGTGTTGTTTTTCTTTACTAATCTCACTGGGCCGTATTAAACTGAACAGTTGACTGTTCACAGTGTTTACAGTTCAAACTGTGTTTTCAAGGCATATAAGAATTTTATTTTTCTTATCTGGTCATTTATTTTATTCATTTATTCGTACATTAATGAAATGAATATTTAACACAGACACATGCTCATTAATTGACATTTACATACATGATAACATTTCCATGATTGGAATGGAGCAGATATAAAGAATAAAATTCTTATATGCCTTGAAAACACAGCTTAAACTGTAAACACTCAGAACTGTTCAGTTTAATACAGCCCAGTGAGATTAGTAAAGAAAAATAACACTTTTAATGCAGCCAAAAACACCTCGTCTTGATAGGACTAATATGGTGACAACAATGACATATAAGATATATCCCTGGTAAACAATAAGTCAAAAAGATCAATATACAAAATAAAAACATTAAGTAGTGTTGATAAATAAAAGTAAATCTTGAAACTTATATGTAAAATGTACATAAAGTACTGTCATGCACCATTATGTGTATTAAAATTACAACATATTAAAGTAATTGATTACAGTTACTGAGTATAATACTAGTTACTAATAAAATATTGGTAAGTTACGCTTACTAATCAAAATACTCTTGATGACATCCCAAAATAAGTGGACAAAGCAACTTTCAGTGATGCAAATACGATAATATTATCGTCATATTACACTGTAGAATAAATGTGGTTTAAAACTCAGTTTAAAGACAAGTTACAATTTATAGATGTAACAAAAGCAAAGGAAATAAAATGGTAAATGAATTGCATTTATATAGTTTTTCTACACAGTTAAGGCACTCAAAGCGCTTCATATTGGCCTCACATTCACTCATTCACACACACATTCACACACCAGTGGGCGACTGCTGCCATGCAAGGCGCTGCCAGGCTCCACTGGGACAAACTTATCTGTGTCTAAGTTTCAGGGAAACTTCAACACATGGAGAGTCAGAGCCAGGATTTGAACCGCCAACCCTTCGGCCATTGGACAAACCACTCTACCAACTGAACCACAGCCGCCCATAGAAATTGTTAAAATATGTATTGTGTATTCAGGGTATGTAACTTATAACCTCCAAAACAATGAAGTATTACATATATCCAATCTGTAGTTGAGATAATGCAAGTTCAAGACAAAGTCCACTATAGACCTCGTTACTCTGCATCACTGGTCCATGTGTGGAACGTGAGCTGCATGTGCATGGCTGAAAGGACCGGTCGTCTACCCACATGATGGCTACTGGATCTCTGCGCTCCAGCC
Source organism: Gymnapogon annona (assembly GCA_029814585.1). Taxonomy (NCBI): domain Eukaryota; kingdom Metazoa; phylum Chordata; class Actinopteri; order Kurtiformes; family Apogonidae; genus Gymnapogon; species Gymnapogon annona. The sequence goes on along the minus strand of JAPTHA010000016.1, from coordinate 13,478,543 downwards.
AAGGTTTACAAAAGCTACTCCACCGTGCAACTCTGAATATGGGTGTGCTGAAAATAGTCGGCATGTGGGATGAGGGACAGGATGGTCCTCGTGCAGGGTCGGAGACGTTTGATCTTCCCTGGCAGTACGGGAGCTGGTGGTTAGGTGAGGGGGCCCGCGGGGAGGAGGACAGAGAGGAAGCTGGTGGAAGGAAACCACTGGGGATTGCCGTGCAAAGAGACTGCCATTCAAAGACAAGCATGTGGTGGATGTATGAGGTGGGACAGAGCCCGAGACAGACGGAGGAGCGCCGCAAGCCGCACTCCAAAATTATCTGCTGCGCTTAAAAGGAATATTTCACCATGATATATTTTTTGTTTTTCAAAAGGCTTTACCTAGTGCAACACCATCATCTGCAATCAGTTTGGGCCTCGTACGTCTGGAGATGAAGGGAAATGTGAAGCTCATTTTATGGCAAAACAGGACGCAAATGTGTTTTACAAACGCTCTCTCATTCACAGGGTTGGTAAACTAGCATTTTATCTGCCAAAAAAGACCCCAACACATTTTTCTACAACCTTATTCTTGAGAACGATGGATAAAAGATATATATCCTGCAGGAATATTGTTTTAAATCATGTATTTAAAGGAATCTTTCCACAAGTAATGTGTTTTATACATTTCTGAACACTAAATGGTGTATTAGATTAGATTAGATGAGATCCCTTTATTAGTCCCTACGGGGAAATGTCAGGTTCCATCAGCACATATAAGACAAGACACACACAGAGAGATA